>VXBI01013605.1:578919-689997 GCA_013397375.1 Toxostoma redivivum
TTTAAATTTCTAAGTTTTCATTCATCAGGTAAACTTCTCAAACTCTAATATACTGAATTACTGTCCTGACAGGAAGCTGTATTGAGCTATGCTGCTAATCTTAATAGGGTGATGACCCCCTTATTTGTTCTTCTAATTGTCCCATCCTAGGAAAGAAAAATAGATATCAGCCACAGCCCTTTAGAGTTTTTTTTTGTGAGTTTCTGATGAGTACAGACATAGGAGATGAATTTAAATCTTTAAGTACTTGAGGATAAGTATGTACATCCAATTTGCTATCCTATTGTGGGAGAGAACCTTATCTTTTCCTGTGGATTTTTTCCCCTTCCAAAGGCTTTCTTTTTCTTTTTAAGCTTTCTGTAGTCATTGTATTTCTCTTCAAAGTCTGTGATTATGGCTGCTTCCAGGAAAAGGCTCAAGGAGGGTTGAAATCCTTTAATCTTTGCAGATGCACAGCTGCTTGTCACTAGTGGGCTTGTAGTGGTGATGCTGTTATTTTGTTCTACTCATGAAAACTTAGTTCAGGATCTATGACTTCTGGTTGGACAGTTCATTTGGAAGTAATGAAATACTGCTGCAGTACAGCACAGAGTTCGAAGCTGTATAAACTTTTAATAAATGTATAAAACTATGTCACAATTCTCTACTACTGCTTCTGCATTGCTGCTTTTATGATATAATAAATTGTGAAATCAGAGCCATTATTTTAGCAAAATAAGTAAGATAGGAACTTTTTCTGGAGACAGTGACTTAATACTGATTCAGCAAGTAAAGGTAACCATTTATGAGCTTGCCCTAGGGTATCTCTTCAGGTTTTCCAGTGCCAAAAGGTGTGGAGACTATCTCAGCCTGTGGGGTTTTCTTATGGACATGTACATATCTTAATCAGCTGAACCAAAATGCAGAAGAGAGGAGTTAAAGTTGTCATTAGCCTGCTATAAAAAAGCCTTTGTTGTTCTAGTGTGGTCAGAAGGGGCTGGTACAGAGGTGCCAGTGAAAGCAGTGTGATCTGGACAAACATGCTTTGGTCTCCTGCTGTCACAGCTTTTGGAGCTGCTCCTTGGCTTCCCATTGACTGGCCACTGATGAAGGTGCAGCTTTCAGCAATAATTTTTATCTAATCAGGCAGTCATTGCCTCTGGAGACAGAGGCTGTGAACTTGGCAGCCTCTCTCTGTGGGGGTTTTATGAGGTGTGTGATTCACTGTTTATTAGTGGTTTCACCATGTCCCTTCTCTCTCCTTCTTTCAAAGGCTGCCCTTATTTTTTCTATGCTGGACCATCTATGTTTTCTGTATTTTCTGGGCAATATAAAGTATGCAGGTCTGTGATGAATAATATTGAAGTGTATGAGAATTTTAATTTCATTCTTGAGTACCTTGTCCACATGACCCTAAAAGGTTGCTTGCTGCAATTATTACAAGATGAAGTTATAATAAAACACAGAATGCTGAGTCAGGGTCTCTTTAAATTTTTGTGTATCAGAGTTAAAGCATGTAAAAACATTTCTTTAGACATCTAGGCTCCCTCATGAGACAAGAGCAGTGTTCCATACTGAGTAGTACATAAATTCTGTAAGAGATGTCCTGGTGTTATTTAAGGCCTAAATCCAATTTTGGACAATTTCTTATAACCCTGAGCAGTGGTGAGACACTGTTCTTTGTCTGCCAGTTCCTGGGGAGCAGTTTGGCCTGACCAAGTAATGCAGGACTTGGCCTAGAACCTCTGCCAAATTAATGTGTAGAATACAAGAGCAGATGTAAAAATCCAAACTCAGCAGGCTTACACCATCTTTTTAGATTTTTTAAATCTCAAGGACAAAATTATTAATAAGTGTATTGAATTTTTCTATTGCATCTTGTTTCAGTTACAGATTTAACAAATGGAAATTTGTTAAATGTAGTTGTTGTCATTCCAAAAGCTGGGCAACGAGGAAAGCTTCATGTGCTCCAGTTTGGAAAACTATTTAGTCACTTCACAAGATTTTTCCTTTTTACTCAGTCAGAGATTATGTTATGTTCTGACAGTGAATATGTTTGGGTTTTTAAAAATATAGATATTAATTGATATTAAATGGTAACACTTTAAAACAAACTATGAGCAAATCATTAGACAAATCAACATAAACCCCATGAGCACTCTTCCAGATTCACAAATCCTTTAGTTTAAATTTTGAAAAATCTCCTCTCTTCCAGTGTAGGATGATATTCACATCCTTTTTTAAATTCACTATTATCTCAGTAAAGTATGCCTTTCAAAGGCTGCCTGAGACAGACACCGTACAGAATCTCACTTCAAGTTTAAAAAAAATTAGATTAATTTTTTTGGGCTGAAAACGTAGTAATTTTACTTGTGAACTCAAAGCATTTCTACTAAACCTGGAATGTATTTTCTAAAACAAAGAATTTCTCTCATTGCTGGGATGGCTCCCACTGTTGGAAGTACTATTGTTCATGCACTACTCAGAAGAATTTGCAAAACTCATTTTACTGACTATAAGTTACAGTTTTGTATGTAATCGTGATAAAACTTCAATAATTTTATCTCATGTGGCTTCAGTTCTCTTTCCCTGGATAATGCCAGCTGTGATTTTTCTCTGGGATGTCCAAGAGGAACTTCCTTTGGAGCATATCTCATCATCCTTGTGTCTGAAAGCAAAAGTTACACAAGCCTGCAGAGCAGAGTTCAAGCAGGCTGCTGGGAAACACTCACTGACTCCATTTCTTTTAAATTCGTGATTTATCTCTTTAAGTGCCTGGAAAAATAATTCAGATGCAAACTCTGCTTCCCTTGAGAGATGTGGGTTTTCAAGTGAATTAGGAAGGCAGAAAATGGCTAATGCAAGTCAGTAACTCATTGCAGATTGGCATTGTGGCTTTTTCTTTAGATTACAAAAATGCACTTTTCTGGAAGAGAAGCTTTTGTTTGCCTAAAAGTTATGGATTTGGTACAAGAATCATCTGAAGAAACTCTGCATCCTGCTTAGCAGAACAGCTACTTAAACCCTTTTTGGCATCAAAGTCTGAATTTGTATTGCTGTGAAGAGGATTAAATCTTTCAAAGGGGAAAGCAAAATCTCTAAAGAAGAAATATTGATATATCAACTTAAAATAACTTCCAGATATTTCTTCAGAAGTTCTATAGCAGAGCATAAAGAATTTCATTAGCAATGGTATCTAACTGCAAATGGAAATACTTTTGTAGTAGCACAGTAATGGGGAAATAATAGGAACTAATGTGGGTAAAGATACAAGATTAGTCCTCCTAGAAAAACAAGGAAAAATGAAGGGATCTCTTCAAAGCTCTGAAGAGACTATGGGAAAAGCACTGTGTTCACTTGGTGTGGTACTCCTGGAGGAAAAGCTTCTCACAAGAAATGTAATTTCAGCATAACCTGAGCCTTCTGAGTCACATATTTGAGGACCCCTATGCTTTCACAGCTCTGAAAATCCTTTGTAAATGCAAGTCTGAGGCCATGAAAGAGTTGCACAAAGTTTACCTGTTTAGTATCAGGGAGTGGCAATGAAAGAGTAACCCAAGAAAAAAAAATCTATCTCTTAGCTGAATTAAGTTCTGGATCTAAATTTGGAGAATGGCTTACTTGTTTCAAGGGAGAAATGGGCATTCAGTGCCAAATTGTCTTGAACTTCAGGGAAATTTAGATATTTCTCTCCTTTTAGTCATACAGTTGTAAAATTTTATGAGTAATAATATAAGAAGAATGAATAGTATAAGAATATGGAGCTTACAAGAGTTATATTAGATATTATCCTTGCCTCGAAAAGCTGACAATCCAAATTAAACTGGCACAACTCATGGATAAATATCTTCAGACTAGGTTTGAACACAGAAGTGGTTGATGGAGGTGTGTGTGTGTTTGTTGCAATGGGGTTTATTTTATTTAATTTTGCTTGTTTTGTGTGTTTTGTTTTTATACAGCTGGGGGAAAAGCGAAGGTAAAAAAGATGGTGGGGAAAATATTCTAGACTAATCAATTTAGTAAGGGATTCAGAATAAGCCCAGCCTTTTTTCTTTGTCTGATTGTGGATTTTTGTGTTTGGGTTTTATTGTTGTTATTATTGGGATAGAGGACAAGCTGTGATCCCTTGGGGAAGTGAAAAAGTGAGGAGCAGAAGTATCAGAAAAAAGAAGATTGCTGGTTTACCACAGGGAGCACTGTAGATGCCCTAGAAACAATTAAAACTATGACATCTCTGCTTCAGCTTATCAGAAGAATGGACTTCTTCATAAAAAAAGGGATGAAAGAAGTGAATCAGATTTCTGTGCGTTTTTGTTGTTCATCTCTGTCTAACATTGATTTTGATTTAGAATATTTCTCCTGTTTGGAGAGGTTGTTATAAGATGAAGCTTAAATCTTAGGTGGAATATTTTCAGGGCTGAAATCAATGGATGACCATTTGCTGCTCTGTCATTCTGTTCAGAGCTGTAGCAGGTTATTAAGGTAATTCTCTATTAAAAGTGTGTAAAATGTCTGAGAATAAGAGTGGTTGTTAATGGGCAATGGAGACAGATGTAAGACTGACAAAGCTGGAGTCAGGAAGAACAGGCTGGTTCATCTTTTTCCCTATTTAGAGATAGCATTGACTCTAAATCAGTTTTACCCACAAAGTGGCATCCATTTCCCTAGAATCCTTAAAAACTCAATTGAGGATCAGCAGTGACGTTGTTACTGATGAAAATTATGCAAATAATTATAGCTCTGTACAGGCTGCCAAGTAAATGAAACTTAGTGAAAAGTAGCAGGAACAGTGGTTGATCTATGCTTCAAAACTTCAGTTGTCTTGCAGAAATATCTGGGAAGCATTCTATCTCTGTACATTTCCTGCTTCCAGAAGTTGCCATCTATATAACTTCTTTTTCCTGATGTATGTCCTTGTGGTTTTTATTGCAAGGGGATCTGTGTAAAAGGAAGACCTGCATTTCTGAATTAATCTTTTCCATTTTCCTTCAAAATCATTACTATTTTGAGTATCTTGAAGTGATTAAAAATGTTTTAGATAGAAACATAACTACCCAGTGACTCAGCTACCATGACTCAATGGTATCTCTCAATTCAGTGAGTCAGACTTCATCCTGCAGAGCAGCATCTCAGATAATTTCTGAAAGGACAATTGCAAAGGCAGCTGTTCAGAATGTAGCTTAAAATGTTTTAGTTAATGTGTGCAAATACTACACAAAGCCTTTTGCATACAAGATTTACTGCTTTAATTTTGTACTCATATTCTTGTTTTAAAGAGTACTGAGGATATTTTATTTTCCCCTTAGTGTGATTTAATTTTAGAAGCTTTTAGAGCTGAAATGGTGGCAAGAGGCTGAGTTTCTCTTTGCTGCTTTGTAAATATGAACTTTCAGGACTTAAATGGTCAGGTAGGTTTTTCTCAGGTAATTTAGTTGTCAAATGGACTCTTAACTATTGAAGAGTCTGATAGATTCTTCAACAGTCCATGGTAATGCTTTTGCTTATTTGCAAACACAGTGAAGCTAAGATGATCATGACAGCAATTACATTATATGTTTTATCCAACAATTTCGTCACTTAGGTGCTTTAGATTCATTGGTTTCAGTTTTATGTTTGCCACTGCTTTTAGTAAAGGGATATATCTCATATCTGACTTTTCTTCAGCATCAGACTGGACAACGATTTTGTGATGAGTTCTCCAGTCAGCAAGAAAATGCATTGGTTTTTTTTTTTTTTTTTTTCTCCTGCACATGAATGATTCAACAGAGAGAAAGCACAACTGCCTCTCTCTATCTGATGGGTATCAAGCAGTGCCTCTGAGTCATGTTATCAGTGTCCTGTTAACATCTAGAGAATACTGTGCTCACAGAAAACAAGCAATACATTCTTGGTCCTCAAAGCATCCTTTGGACTAAGGGGTACAAATAGGAAATGAAATAGGGAATGGTATATTCAGGTTGCATGAGAGCAGCTGGGGACTGCTACTCACTCTGGCAGGAATCCTGAAATGAACTCTTCAGCTGGTGAGGCCTATTGCTGGTAACAGGATGGGCTTCTCATCTTCCAAGATTATGGCTCCAAGTATATCTTAGAACTCTGTACATCACAAACTTCTCATACAGATCAAAATTCTTCAATGTTCTTTAAAAAGCTATTAGGGTGTTTTTAGATGTCCCTGTCTAAAGGCTGGTTTTGCACAAGACATGTAATGAAGACAACACTTTCCTGTTGTTCTTAAAGGTAGAGATTGTCTTAATTAAACAAGAACATGCACTCAGTCCCTTCAGCTTTCCATCTTTCACTGAGGGCTGGGATTTAAGAAGCAGACCATCTTTTTCAAGCTTCTTTTTTAGAAAGAATGCTCTGCTTTTCTGAGCTTTACTAGGCCTGTTTTTCAGATTGTGTCAAAGACCTGAGGATTGTGAGGTCTTTAGTATAAGCCAGCCTATAACCTCTTGTGAGAAGGTGCAAGGAATAGTTAAATATGAAGAAGGAGAATACTAAGGGAATAATCTTTCTTTTCAGTTTGATTGACTCGGTAGGTACTGGGACCTGACTTTGCTCAGTTTCCCATTGAGGGATGATCAGAAAACCCTTAAAAAAACCCCCAAAACAACAGCAGAATTTTTGCTCCAAGCAGCTAGGAGATGGGGTTTATGTGAGAACATAAAAAGGAATGGGGTTGGGGAAAGTAGCTTCATCTCTCCCCATGTTCTTTTTCAATAGGTTCTAAGTAGTGCTTACAGTAGAGTCTCAGAGTCACTGAAAGGTGCAGCTTGAATTTCACTTTGGGTCCAAGGCTCCAAATTAATTTCCCTATTACCTCTTGATGTGACTGACTCAGTCCTTAAATTTTAGTGGTGCCACAGAGGTTTTATTTTTATGTTGGCTATAGCCAGCTCTACTGTGTGTTGCTGTTCTGAATCTGGCAGTTTATTCAGTGGAGCAGATGATGCTCCCACTGTCATCAGAGACAGGTTCTTTTAGGTCAGTAAAAACAAAAACTGCTCAAGGTAGTGTTAAACTTGAGTTTTTCTCCCTGTAGCCTGTTCCAGCAGTGCTCTAAGCCTACCTAGCAGATCTAAATTGCTAGGCAAGGCTCAGGAGAGGCAGGTGTTTTCTTTTTGTCAGAGCTTCTAGAAACATTAAGCTTCTCCTGAAGCAACTTTTTTTGAGCATGGCTATTTGGGGAGTGGGAGACTAGAGAAAATGTCCTGGAATGTCTTTGAGCAGTAGTGAAGTACTTATCCCTCAGTCCTAATGCCCTGACTAGAAAGAGCTGGTCTGAATAACCTCTGCAGCTCTTCTGAAAGAGACAGAAAGAAGAGGAAATGTAGTACAGGAATCACTGTTATTTTAAAAGAAAAAAACAAGAAAACAGTAATTGTGAATACCATGTAACACTTCTAAAACTCACATCTTTTGCAGTCTAGATATCAGTTTTCTTGGTTATTTGTGAGTTTAGTTCCATGTATGTTGGTGTTTGCAAAGACAGCATATATTCATCTGACTTCATCTCTTCCCTTTGCAGTATCACACACTTAAATAAAATCCATTTCAGTCCTGATCTGTCAGGGATGCCAGCAGGAGATGTGAAGTCATCAAACACTGCTGTTTATATGGTTGGTGCTTTGGATCCCATCTGAAGAGATGGAAGAAAGGGGAAGGAAGTGGATTTTTTGAGAACAAGAACTCTAACTCCTGCTTTTCTGCTAAAAATGAAGCCTTTTAGCCAAAGGTTTTCTATTTACTGTTTAACTTGAAGGAGATAAATGTCCATGCACTTCTAAACTCTGCATGCAGTCCCACTGACTTGCTGACACATGTAGCTGTAGCTAGGAAGGAAAAAGCTTAAAGATATGAACCTGCAACAGACCAAAGCTTTTTAACAACATAAGGCCTGTCCTGATAAGGGGAAAAGCATTTTGTAGTTTCTTTACACATGGTCCAAATTAACATTTTTATGGCTTTAAATTATTGAATTGGAATATTATTCTTGCTTTAATAGTGTTATGGTGGTATTTTGGTAACTTGGTTAATTATTAGATAGAAGGGGTTTGGTGCAATTTAGTGACTGTAGTTAAAGATGGTAGAAGCCAATGTGGAATGAGCCCTGAGAAAACAGCTGCTCAACCTGTGGGTTAAAGGGAAAAAAAATGAAGGGTTGTTTTGTGAGATGTTTAGTTTCTTGTTTCTCTGTTAACTTTCTTTTTCTAAACACAAGAATGAGTGTGTGACTAAGAGCAGCTGCCTGTGTCCTGAAAATCCTTTACATTTCCAGAGCTCAACATGCTCCAGGAAGAAACACACTGCAGAGATTGCTAAAGAGCAAATAGGCAAAAGAGCACAAATTAAGTACCAGCTCCAGAGACCATGCTCATTTTAAAAGAACGTCAAAATTGTATCATATGGCCTCACCATACTTATTATGAGCAGCACCTGTTGCCAAAATAGCAGGGTAGTGTGTCAGAATGAGGAAATGAAATGTGCAAAGCTGTGGGGCAAAACCACACAGATGGAATATAGCTTCTTACAGTCTTTTCCCTCCCTCCCAGAATGTGGCATGAAGATTTTTCTGATCCATCTGTCACACATCAGTAGTGGAATGTAACTGGGTATCAATTATTGATAGCTATACAGAGGTAGATTGTTGCTATTTGCATTCCAAGAGCACAGCTGGGATCCACCTCTTCGTTCTTTACTTCATGTTTTCAAGTCTAGCAGGAAAACATAATTAAATATGCATTATAATACCAACCAGAGCTAGGAAAAATGAATTGAAAATACTGTGGGAAGAGTTTGGAGTCTTTTTTGTTTTAAAAGAAAAAGCTGAACCGTGGAGTTGATGGGGCCCTATCAGGTGTAAAAGTTAGAACAAGACAGTAATTAGAGGCAAGGAAGAATATGTGCTCACTAATTTGATAGTCAGTGTGACAGGAGCCTGTCCTAGTACCCTGAGGGTGGACTGGTACTTTCCAAGTTCATCAGTAACGTTTCTCTGACTGCCCTGTATGGCGTTTCTTAACAGATTACTATTCATATTTAACACCAACCAAAAATACTACAATGACTTTACTGCTCCTAAACAGAGGGAAATGAACTGCTGATGCATAGCCCTTGGAACATTCTGTAAGAGCATTTGATATCCATTGTGAGAAGCTGCATTTGGAGTAATATGCACTTAAAATCAAATATAGCAGGAATTCAGATGAATGAAGGCAACAGTTGAAAATTATGTATAGATCAACATGAGCATGTTCTCTAATTTGAAAATGTTTTATTAGAAATAGTGGGAGAGGAAAAGGCTGTGTGGGATGTGGCATATGTCTTTATTGAGATTCAGTTCTGTTAAATTAAGTTGTCAGGATTGTGCTATAGCATAGTTCCCCTAGATATGTGTAAGTGTGTGTGAATATAATAATCTTCTTGTGGAGGTGGCCTTTATCTCCAGAGGGAAGGGACTGGACAGAGAGAGCTGAGGAGAGAGGATTTGCATTCAGCTCAGCAGGCTCTGGGGTGCAGAGCTCAGCTCAGGGCAGGGAAGCAGGGTCAGCTGCACACACAGAACCCTGAGGGGGCTCAGAAAATGCTGCTGCTGAGTAGACAACCTATCATTTTTAGTGCCCTGAGTCTGGAGGATCTCAGCATTTTTGTGCTTAACAAATAGAATTAAAACAAACAAACAAAACATAACAAAAAACCCCAACAAAAACACTCCTAAAATGTCAAAATAGTTCAAATGTGGGTTTGAGTTGTGGCAGCAGACTTTAGGCTGGCTCTAATGCTATCTGCATTGAGAACAGAGTTTCTCTGGGCAGGGACATGACTGGAATTGCACTCCCTTTGCTTCTGCAGTGGTGTCTTTTGCCTCAGAGTCCTCCTGCCAGAACTGCAAAGTGTGATCCATCAGTGTGATGGATCAAAATGTGGAACTGATTTCTCAGAGCCCTTATCTCCTCAGTTTACATGAGAAATTGGTTTATTTGATGGTACATCAGCACTGCAGAACCAAGGGCTGGTCTAAGGCACTGTGCATGTGCTCAGCATGTCCTGGGAGCCAACCCAATTTGTGAAATCTCAGTTTATGAAGTGCAGATCACTATTACAATTTTGGGGTGATGTTACTCATTTGGCACACATCAAACCTACGCTGATCAGAATAGCTCTGTTTCATGTGATTGAGACTAATTTTGTTTTGGTTTATATTTTCAAAATGATGGCAAGTGTGCTTGGAGGATCAAAAAGCTGTCCCAGATGTGATGTTGAGAGGTTGAAATTATAATTTCCTCAAAGTGAAAGAGAGGAAAATTAAACTGTCAGTAGAACTGAGATCCATTGCTTGTTTATGTTTTAGAGTGAAACTCCTGACAGATTATAGTGTTGTCTTTTATACTTGGTCTGTTCTTGTGCTGTGCAGAGTTAGTAAAGGAAAAGCTGTGTTTTAGGAATGGACTACCACAATGAATGGTGCTCCTTGCTCACATGTAGGCACTTTACTCATTTGCTTGACTTTTCTTTATTGACTTTACTTTTATTGTCTTTTCTTTATTGACTGCAAAGCATTATTCATTTCACTCTAAGGTGTGCTTATGAAATACAGCAGATGGGTTCCCTCTACAAGTGCATGCAGAAAGCTAAATGAAATGATTAATATCCTGTTTATAAATTGTTAATATGTGCATTATTTTCACCCTGACCAGGGTACATTTACTTTTGTTAGACATTGCTGTCAGCTGGCTTGTTTGTTGTTCTTCAGTGGAAGCATTAACAGCTCCATGTAAGCAAATATCCAGATCTCAATGGCTTTTAGTGAATTTTGGTTCCAATCCTCTCTGAGCAGCAGATCTTTCAGGTTCCTTAAAGACAGTAGTGTCCAGTGTTAGAGTGTTTAACCTTGTCACGTTTATGCTGTTCCACAGTTTTGCTGCAGTTTGTTTTATTAACCTAATTGGTGACTCAATTGGCACAGGTTTTATTTGACTCTTGCAGTAAGCTGTGAGTAACAATTCCTGAAGCATTAAAAATCCCTCAATCCCCCCCCCTCCCCAACCAAAACAACACACTTCTGTTTGGAGGTATCAGTATTCCAAGCTACTTCAGAAGGAAATGGCCTGGTGCCTGTTCTATTTTCACAGCTTTGAAACTCTGCCTTGGTTTGCATGGCACTGTATGATAGCGGGGTTTTTTGGTTTGTAATTTCATTAAAAAATAATAACAACAAAAGTTATGGTGTGACATAAGAAAATATTCTGGAGGTGCTTTTGATTCCCTAGAGTAATGTAACCTCTAGTTTTAATACAGCAGAGCACTGGTTAAATATCCTGTGATGATATGGTAGAACTATGGCATTGTCTAGAAACTTCAGAAATGAAGAAGACAGAGAAAGCTATGGTGGAAACTATCAGGAGAGAAATATGGCCTAAATATATGGCAAAGGGCTGCTTTTTCCTGAAGCATAGCATCAATTTCAACAAATACACTAAAACACCTTGATGTGGCAAAAGTGATTTCCTTTCTCTTCATAACTTAATAGAATATGAGAAGTTGGTTTTATAAAAAATGTTAGGTTTTGTTGAACCAGGTATTCCTCTACATTCCCATATCCATACTGAACAGTTGGGTTTAAATTAAAAAAGATTATTTGTTCACTTTAATGGAGTAATAGATTTCATATCCAACAAGATTAAAAATTAGGTCAAAGAACAAAAAACTTGAGCTAGCTGCAAACTTGGCACAGGTATATTCAGATCAGTGTGTGGATTCTTCAGTCTGACTTCAAATAGTATAGAAACTTTGGCACTGCCAATATTCTTCATTTTTTTTCTTGTAACACCACACTCTATAAGCCCAAATTCCTGCCTTGACCTATGTGCTGGGTCTCCATTAGAACATCCCAGCCTAAGGGACACATTGCTGTGCAAGGTGCATCCTCCCTGTCCAACACTGTGTATTTCTTTGGATGTGACAGAAGCAAGCTCACTTTCTGTGGAGCATCTCTAATGAGGAAATGAGCTGCTGGAGTGGATGGAGTATTGACTTACTCTGCTGGAGCACATCAGCAATGAATTTCGATTTTCAGAGCTGGAGCAGCTCCAGCAGCTGAGACTTGTAGGACTGTAACAACTGAGCCTTGATTGAAGGTTTTGAAGGCCCATCCTCCATAGGAGGAAAATGGACACTTGCTGCTTTTGGCATGGATAGAATTGCTTCTCGTTGCAGTAGCTGGCACTGGGCTGTGTTTGGGATTTGCAATGAAAGCAGAGTTGGTAGCACAGGGGTATTTTGGCTGCTGCTGAGCAGTGCCAAGGCTTTTTGTGCCTCTCACCCCACACCCCAGTGAGGAGAGTGGGTGCTCAGGGGCTGGGAGGAGGCACAGCTGGAACAGCTGGAACAGCTGACCCCAGGCAGGTCCCACACCAGGGGGGTCATGCTCAGGGTATAAAGCTGGGGGAAGGAGGAGGAAAGTGGGCAGGGGACATTCAGAGTGCTGCTGTCACTGCTGGGTGATGGAGCCCTGCTCTCCTGGGGGTGACTGCCCATGGGAAACCAGGAATTAATTCCTTGTTTTGCTTTGCTCAAGTGCCCTGCTCTTCCCTTGCTTATTAAACCATCTTTACCTCAGCCCATGAGGTTACTCACTTTTGATTCTCTCTCCCTTCCCAGTGGGGTGGAGTGAGTGAGCAGCTGTGTGGGGCTTGGTTTCCAGCTGGAGTTGAACCACGAAAAAACATTTTAAATTCTGTCACTACAATAAAACTGCCAACATGAGCAATGAAGGGGATCATGCCTTGTGATAACATTCACTCTGGTGGTTAAATCAGGGGTTGTGGGAGTTTAGATGCAGTTTCCTTATGGAGCTGTGGATTTTTGTTGTTTAATTTTATGACACTTTAAGGGGAAATGAGGACAATAAAAAGGTGGTTCAGTCTGTAAGAAGTGGAAATGGACTTACCTTGATTTTTCTTGGGCCAGTGCCCAAGAAAGCTGCACTTGAGGTAAGGAGCACAAAACATCAGTAACCTACTTATCCCATCACACATATAGCTGGGCAAGAAATGGTCTTCCCATCTCAGGAGACAAAATTGAAACTTCTTTTCTTCCACCTTCTGTCCTTCCCCCCTCCTAAAAAGCTGGAAACTTAAAAATTCACAGCTGAGATCCACAGTATTTCTTTTCAGAATTGAAAGGCTTTTCTGTTAATAATTTCTGTCAGGCACTAAGAGCTGTACAGAGCTCAGCAGCAACAGGCAGAAGTAACTATAGTTCACATGTCTTTTGTGCTTCCTTATCTCTGAATATGAGTAGAATAACTGAGCAGTTTCTTGTTAAAACTGGACTTTTTGTGCTACTGTTATTCAGATATGGGCAACCCCAATAAACTGTCCAGTTTTGGTCTGAGACAAGGGATCCACAGTGGCTGCCTCTAACTGGGGAAGATTTTAGGAAAAGAGAAATTCTTCTCAGCCCCTGCCTCTGAAATATACTTAACTCCAGAGTTTCTCATTTTGTCTATCTAAGGAGATGCAGTATTATAAATAATGAAAAAGTCCTTGGAGCCTTTCAGAGCACCCAGTTTCCTCCATGTGTGGTGCAGAGGGTTCTGCAATGACTGCCCCTGCCTGTGCACTTCACACTCTTTCTGTGCTCTGTATATTCTGGTTTTGATTGCAGTATTGATAGTCCCCTGATCAAAGCCTCAGTACACTGTTAGTTAACCCCATCACCTGTGAAACCCGGAATTAAACAGAAGATCTGCTCACAAAAGCCTTCTACTACTCTTCTCAAGAAAAGTACCTGAATGTGCAGCTAAATTTGCCTTCTTACATTACATACTGAATTTGCTTGTTCCATTTCCTACACACTCCAAGTCTATTGGAAGAGGATGAATATTTTCTCCCAGTGGGTGTGAGGATGTGTTATTTAGTTTAATCTTTATAGAGTGTGGTCGTGCCTTTCTGCAAGAAGAGAGGGACTGTTGGGAAAATTCAATGATGGGGTGTATTTGATTTTTATCTGTTTCTGAAATTAACATAGAAAATAATCTTCAGTGAATTGCCCCAAGTATAACATCATTCTATAGACCTGTCTGAAATGAAATCTTATCGAGAGTTTGATGAAAGATGAAAATAGAGAGGAGAAAAGAGTGACTGGCTTGGCCGATCAAAGTGTATCAGTTCATAAATAAGGAATGGAACAGGGTTTGAAGATCTGAGCTTGTAGCAGAAGCCCCTGGGCTGCCGTGACTGGCACATCTCAGATAACAAGCTGTCATGGCAAGGGCCCTGTTTTACCACAAATTAAATACTCTGTGCTACCTTGCAGCAGAATTAAGTTCTCTGTTTTGGGACTTGATTTTGAAAGATACATTAGCTGTCATTTGTCTCCGCCTATCAGCCTTCTGCCATGCATTCGAGCTCTGAGTGTTTGCTCCTTTTCTAATACTGAAAGGCAGATATAGAACAAAATTCTGTACAGTGATTATGCATTTTTTGTTCTTGTTAATACAAGAGCAGTGATGTTATGTCAAACTCTTAAGTCTGCTATTTTAGTATTTTTCTTTTCATACAGCTCAGAATCAATCACCATACCTTTTGTCCTACCTCTTTCTTAAGCCATATTCTGTGTTAAAATTCTATCCTTGGCACCAGAATGTATTCATAGGTTTTCCATTTGTCATTGAGCATGGAAATTCAGAACTGGGGGAGTTGAGTTTTGGGGGTTTTTTGGTTTGTTTTTGTTTTCTTGGTACTGTTGACTTGTGTTTTGTTTTTCCAAATTAAACAGAAGCAGTGTTACTGGAGATTTAATGGCTGAGAACAAAATGGTTGCTCTTTCTGAGTGCTGGAAGAGTGCTAAAATATGGATACTGAACAGGGAAAATAAGAGATTTAAAAGAATACTTGTGCATTTCAAGGAGTTCAGGACGTGAGAGAGAAGGGTGAAGAAATCTATTAACATTTTAGCAAACTGTAATTGAGTGCCCTAAAGCAGTCACTTATTTATTTAAAGCTGTGGTTAAAATCTTCAGTAATTGCTAATGAATTCAGATTTTCTTTTCAAAATTTGGTCACTTTGATTTCCCCATTTGATGTAGGTCATAAATGCTAGAGTTTTATGGAAAATTTGAGAATGAAGGAACCTTTAAAAGGTGGTCTATGACAGCCTGGTGCAGACTGTCTTGAGTTTTTCTCAAATCCAGGATAGTTTTCAGTATTGGTGTTGGTGTAGACATTTACTAGTATTTTTCTTATTTCTGTAGTTCTTAAAATGAAGCAACTTCAGAGCCATAACTTCATTTACATCAAGAAAGAAATAATGAAGAGAAGGTTTCCTCAATTTATACTTAATCTGACTTTTGGAGCTGTTTGAAATGGTGATAACCCCACTGAGCAGCACTCTGTAAATATCAATTAGTGCTTCCTGAAATGGCACAGGTTTCTCCAAAACTCTTCAAAATTCAGCATTAATTTAGAGCACAGAATCATCCTGAAGAGTAAATTTCCTTTAAGATGAGTTTTCTTCTAATTTCTGTATGGAATTCCAAAGTTCAAACCATTCTTTTCTCATTTCCTAAAGACCATGCATGGCTGACTTCAGCTATAGGATTTTGCAGCTCATCAGAAAGAACAGTGGAATTGCTTTCAGTTGAAGATCAAAAAAAAAAAAAAATCTGCTTCAAAGATTAGAAGGCTTTTCCTTTATATTTTAGTATTCTGTAGCAAGTTCTTTTCTTCTGCATTCAGCACTGGAGATATTTGAGGGCCTTGGTGCTGCTCTTATCTGTGTGTGTGCTTTTTAGAATCTTTATTGTTTTCAGTACAAGATATTTCTGCTTCTCAAGCTTTTAGGAGGAAGTATGACTGTTTATACACTGAAAAATGTGAACATTAATGAGAGAGGCTGGCCTGTAGCACATAGAGGATCTTGATAATTGACAAGAAAAACCATTAACCAACAGAATTGCTTAAATACCATTATGAAGCTTTGCTTGGAGATTACACAGCCACTGGTATGAGATCAAAGTCTGAGGATAGTGGACTCTCACAGAATGCTAAGAATAAAAGATGACACATCAAACCTAAGTTCTATATTTTAAAATATTCATATAAAATCAGGGAATGAATTAGATTGAAAATCCATCATAAAAAATGAGTTGTATGTGTCAGTAGCAAAAATATTCCTGTAAGATACAGGATTTCTAAAACATGTTTCAGCAACTTTGCATTCTTCATCCTGTAGGCTGATGCACAACCCAAATGAAATTATCAACCAAAAATCTTTAAATTCCAAGTACTTTCTGGAATCTGTGTTTATTCAGACCAGGAAGAGATTGAGTGCTGGGCCAGGCATCTGCATCCCCACCTAGACAGGCATGGAATTGATTCAGAGCTCACAGAAAAATATTGAATGTTTTAATTTGCTGTCCAAGTAATCTGCAGCACTGAACAGGGAAAAAATATTTGTAGCAATCTGAAACAGGTGGGGAAAGTGCTAGCTTTGAATATCTGCAGTGCAGGGTTTGTGCCCTGTGTGCTTTGCATGCACTGAGCTGGGGTGCTCAGTGTGCTGTCTCCTGCCTGTAAAAAAAAAAAANTTATTATTATTACTATTATTATTATTATTATTATTATTATTATTAGTTTGTTCTTTTGTTGGGTTTATTTTTGGGTATTTGTCAAGCTGATCCTTGTCAGGTGTACTGGGGATTAGGTCATAGAGGAAAGGGCAAATTTTCAGTGGGAGGCATCTCAGCACAGAGCTAGATCCTCAAATCACTGCAGGACAGGGTTCTCATCATCATCATTATTTGGGGGTGTTTTGTTGAGGGTCTGGTACTCAGAGCAGTACACAGAGTAAAATAAGTTGGTTTTTTTTTTTTTTTTGCAACTGTTTTNTCTGTAGTTCTTAAAATGAAGCAACTTCAGAGCCATAACTTCATTTACATCAAGAAAGAAATAATGAAGAGAAGGTTTCCTCAATTTATACTTAATCTGACTTTTGGAGCTGTTTGAAATGGTGATAACCCCACTGAGCAGCACTCTGTAAATATCAATTAGTGCTTCCTGAAATGGCACAGGTTTCTCCAAAACTCTTCAAAATTCAGCATTAATTTAGAGCACAGAATCATCCTGAAGAGTAAATTTCCTTTAAGATGAGTTTTCTTCTAATTTCTGTATGGAATTCCAAAGTTCAAACCATTCTTTTCTCATTTCCTAAAGACCATGCATGGCTGACTTCAGCTATAGGATTTTGCAGCTCATCAGAAAGAACAGTGGAATTTCTTTCAGTTGAAGATCAAAAAAAAAAAAAAATCTGCTTCAAAGATTAGAAGGCTTTTCCTTTATATTTTAGTATTCTGTAGCAAGTTCTTTTCTTCTGCATTCAGCACTGGAGATATTTGAGGGCCTTGGTGCTGCTCTTATCTGTGTGTGTGCTTTTTAGAATCTTTATTGTTTTCAGTACAAGATATTTCTGCTTCTCAAGCTTTTAGGAGGAAGTATGACTGTTTATACACTGAAAAATGTGAACATTAATGAGAGAGGCTGGCCTGTAGCACATAGAGGATCTTGATAATTGACAAGAAAAACCATTAACCAACAGAATTGCTTAAATACCATTATGAAGCTTTGCTTGGAGATTACACAGCCACTGGTATGAGATCAAAGTCTGAGGATAGTGGACTCTCACAGAATGCTAAGAATAAAAGATGACACATCAAACCTAAGTTCTATATTTTAAAATATTCATATAAAATCAGGGAATGAATTAGATTGAAAATCCATCATAAAAAATGAGTTGTATGTGTCAGTAGCAAAAATATTCCTGTAAGATACAGGATTTCTAAAACATGTTTCAGCAACTTTGCATTCTTCATCCTGTAGGCTGATGCACAACCCAAATGAAATTATCAACCAAAAATCTTTAAATTCCAAGTACTTTCTGGAATCTGTGTTTATTCAGACCAGGAAGAGATTGAGTGCTGGGCCAGGCATCTGCATCCCCACCTAGACAGGCATGGAATTGATTCAGAGCTCACAGAAAAATATTGAATGTTTTAATTTGCTGTCCAAGTAATCTGCAGCACTGAACAGGGAAAAAATATTTGTAGCAATCTGAAACAGGTGGGGAAAGTGCTAGCTTTGAATATCTGCAGTGCAGGGTTTGTGCCCTGTGTGCTTTGCATGCACTGAGCTGGGGTGCTCAGTGTGCTGTCTCCTGCCTGTAAAAAAAAAAAAAGAGCAGCCCTGGCTCACACAGGGGATGGATCCTCTGAACCACAGCAGAGGAACTTCTGTGTCTGTCTGGAGCTCAGGCTGGGTCTGACTCTGCTATTACCTCTGACAAGCTTGATGAGTGACCTTGGGCAAGGTATTTTCATAATCTTCCCATCGTTGTTGTTTTATTATTATTACTATTNTCCTTGTGGTGCCTCTCTCTCCTGTCTTTCACAAGCTGTCAAAAAGAAAATGAAACTCCTAGCTTGAAGAGAGATGCTAAAGGAAAAAGGCAAAGAGTTTGGTGTGCATGTGGGATTGTGTTTTACCCAGGCAGGCTCAGAGCTGGGGCTCTGGGCCAGCAGCACTGGGGTTCTGGGCACAGACCACATGGCCAAGGCTGGAGCAGCTGCTCAAGGAGGCAGGGGGTTCTCAGGACCTGGAGTTTAGAGATCACAGTCCTTGTACAGCTTCCATTATTGCTGTTAAATTGTCTCTTGGGTATAATATAATGAACTTCCCTTGATGCTTTTCCAGTGCATTTATTTGTTTAACTGTGGTGCTCCTTGGATGGAGAAAGCTTTTCCCACAGGGTTGTTGGTTTTTTGGTTTTGTTTTTTTTTCCTTCTTTCTCTTATTTCTTTCCTTTTACTAATGTGCAGTCCACCCACACGGCTTACAACTTACTTATTTTAAAAAAATAATTTTCATATTCTTTTGTTGCAACTGTACCTTTCTTATGTACTTCAGGGACATTTTTTTTAATAAATGGTGACAATGCCTCAGGAAGACCAGGGAAGAAAGCTGATACCTTCACTTAGTGCTGTAGGGAGGGTGACTGTTTTCAATCACGTTTGCTTCCGTTCTGAGCATTTCTAACTTCAGGTCAGTAAAATTTACATCTTGCTTTAATAGCAAAGGTAATTAAGCCCATTTAAATTTATATTTAAATCTATATAATATTATGTAATATTATATTTAAATTTATATAATATTATAACCCATTTAAACACATTTCTAGCCTGACCTGTCCAGCTCCTGTTAATTTAGAGAATGAGGTGCATGAGAAATCCACCATAAATTTTCAGTGGTTAAACAAAGGAGGTGGGGGCACTATTTATTAAGAAAGTAAATTGGAGGGGAATAAGCTATTTGTTTTGTTCCATGTCTCAGATGAAAATAATTGGCTCATTAATCACAATATCAGCTTGGTCATTTTAGGGAGGTCAGGCTAAAGAACGAATAGAAGCAAAGCCCATGATTTTAAAAGTTGAAAAGCAAATCTTAAGAATGAAAAGTGAAATGGAAGAAACTTCAGTAAACAAACCTTTTATATCTTTTTGCTTTATATAAGCAAACATTTAGGATTAAATGTATTTCATGTGTCTTCCCTCCCCCAGTTCTTTTAGAATTACACACTGAAAACATATATATATTGATATATTCACACAGTACCATGAAAGCTGAGGTGATTTATTTTCTTCAGATTTTTCTGGATAAGAGTTCTTTCAGCTTTGCCAGCTTTCCATGTACCCACCATGTCCTTCCCAAACTACCCTCCACTACCTTTGATGCAAGTAGTTATTGCTAAAGCATGGAGAAGGCTGAGCAGAAACGCTGGGCTCCTTCCACTCTGTAGGGTCCTTTGATGTTCCAGATGTCATAATTCCCTGTGGTAAGAAGGATTTTATTTTAGTCTCAGCTTTGAAATAGAAAATTTTCATTTTGTTGTCTTATTGGTTATTTTTTTTAATTTATTATTAAATAACAAACATCAAATACTTGGGGAAATCTCATCTGAATATACAGAAGACAGAGATGTTATACCAAGGAATAGCTTTTCATATCATGTTTAAAAATTAGGAGCACAAGAATATGTGCTTGAGTAAGTGCATACTGATGAATTCACAACTTTTTGCTTGATTGGGAACAAGCACTAAATTGGCTCCCTTTTGATAGAGATTCCCTGAAATCAAATCCAGAGCAGTTGTGCTCTGTTTATGGATCAGCAGTGCCTATACTCTGCTGTAAAACACTGCTCCTTAAGATTCCTCTAGCAAAATCTAAATGAAATTTGAGGCTGTCCTATTTAATATATCCCTATTGAATTTATAGGGGAAAGAAAGCCATTTGTGCCCTATATGAGATAGTGTTGCTTTTCATGAATCCCATCAAATTAGTTTATAACACTATACCCACTATTCTTTATCTGGAAACTAAAGAGAAAAAAAAAACTGATAACTTGATTTTACTGCATATCTATACAGAATAATTCTTTTCACTGTATTAGAAAAAAATCTTTGCACTGTATTTGAAGTTAGTGAGCCCAGTCATAGATGACAGTGGCCAACTGGTGCCACATTTATGCTGCCTGAGGAGCTAAGAAGGTGATATAATACAGCAGAAGACAGATGTGAGATGTTCCTGTGATTATTCCATTGATCTGATCTGTCATTAGTCCAGCTGGAGAGTTTTGGACACATTAAAAAGCAAGTGGAAAATGATGCTGATGGGTGGAATTCATTTCTGAATGAAGGGCACAGAACACCAGGGTGACAGTCGGGGTTGGGCATGCTGAGGCTTCAGAGAGCTTCACTGGTGAGCCATTTTTTCCAAAGGCTAAAAGGCAAATTTTAGTATTTGATTCATGGGCAAACTGTTGCATTAGATGAAGAGAAGAGACATGGGAATTTTGAGAGATAGGGGAATTTGGCAAACAATAGTGTTGATGATAGAATTCCTGGGTCATAAGGAAGACAAAAGCTATAGAGCCTGTGATGAAGAGCTCTGCTACATGGCATGGAAATACAAGAGACACTTTCCTCAGGAGGAGGGGAAATGCCAGAAGAAGGGCATGAGTTACCCCCTGTAAGTGTACACACCGCGTTTCTTTGTCTGGAAAAGGGCAAGAGCTGGCTTGTTCCTCTGTCAGCTGCAGGAAGCAGCTCCAGCAAAGAGCGGAATTCTCTGTGTGTGTCCCTCTCCTCTCCTCTTCCAGCAGAGCCCAGAAGTTCATTTCTGATGTGGGAAATGCTCTTCAGTAGTTGGCATGTCAAGCTCCAGTTCTCTGTCCCTTCAGTTCTCTTCAGTCCTCCTGAATGAACCCAGCTTAATGTGGGATAGGGCAGATCAGCTACTAACAGATTTTTATTTTTTTTACATCTGGAAGGACTATTTTTATAATTTTTTTGCCTTACTCCTCTCTTCCTTTCATTTTTGTTCTCATGTTTTTCACTTTCTTATTATCTCTTCTCTCAAACATATCCCAAATACACTTGGTGAGGGACTTGCATGTCCTAAAGTTCATCTACTCTTGCCTATGGCATCTTTTAGTCCAGGAAACATTGCCTCTTCCTTTACTAACCTTGCTTGAAATAAAACTCAGAGACAAAACTGGGTCTAGTGTACCCTTTACTCAGAAAAAAATCCAAACTAAAAGGAGACAGGAGATGAGAGCCAAGAAATCAGGGCAATTTACCCTTCACTTGAGAAGGTAAATTAGAAGTCTGTTTTTGAAATTGCTTATTACCTATTGCCTCTCATCTAGCAATGACTAGGGCTTTAAATGTCTTACTGTCAAGGAAGATTGGGGTTTTTTTTAATGTAAGTGTGAATTTCACTTACAGTGAAATCTCCCAGTCTTGGTGACTGCTCTGGAAGTCGTTGCAGTGGATTTCAGCCCTGTGGAGAGCAGGAATGTGCAGCCTCCTCAAGTAAAACACATGTGAAATCAACATAAATTCTGCTCAAGCTGAGCTTCTTAAGAGGATTTTGCAGCTCAGCTATGACAAGGCTGGCAAAATTGGGTCAGGCCAAAGCTTATATTGTTAATTCTTCATGGGTTTTTAACGCTTCCATCTCTTACTCTGTTACTTAGAACACTGAGTTCTGCTCTTCAAATTAGAACCTAAAGAAGGATAAAATTTTGCATGGTAGAAAAATACCATTTTTGTTTTCCTCTTCTCTTTTTCAAAAACTACTTGTAGGTCTGGAAATTTGAGATATTCAGAGCAATGGATGAAAGCCAGGGAG
Organism: Toxostoma redivivum; assembly: GCA_013397375.1. NCBI lineage: Eukaryota > Metazoa > Chordata > Aves > Passeriformes > Mimidae > Toxostoma > Toxostoma redivivum. The sequence goes on from VXBI01013605.1 coordinate 601,146, forward strand.
TTTTGATAATTCCCTTTGCAGGTCCCCTATCAGCACATTGTGTTTGACAAAATGGGTGAGCTTGCTTTTTATTTTATCCTTAGGTTCACCACTGTACTGTAAATCTAATTCTGCTTTTGAGAATTAGCTCTTAGATGTGTAAATAACAAATTAATGGAATTTACTTTAAAACCTCACCTATCAAGTTCCTGTTTTCTGCATGGAACACAAGCCAGTTGAAAAGATTGAAAAAAATATATGTCCCATATATATATATATATAGTGAGAATAAGCTCACATTGAAATTTTGTACTTGAAGATAGTTGAAAGTTACCTTTCAACTCTTTATTAATAATGGCTGTTAGTTCTGCTGGAGGAAATCCTGTATGATGGAGGCTTCATATAAACCAACCAGTTTGTCCTTTCTGATCTTCATTCAAGGAGACTGTGGAGGACAAGACTATTTAGCAGATGTTTATATGCATAAATTGTTCAAACATCTGGGAATTTTAGGATCAAAGCATTCCTGCAATTGTTTAGCCAGTTTCCATGTAAACATTTTATTAGGGCATTTTGCCATGGGTTATTAAAACAGAGAGGAAGTTATTAGAAAAATACTTAATTTTTAAATTTAAATCTGAATTGTGTTTATACTTAGTTGTTTTATATTGTTTGTCTCTTCTACTGTTTAACTTATCATTCGAAGTTGGGTCCCCAAAACCAATTTCCTAGTTGTTTTTCTGAGCCTCCAATTTGTCAAATGAAATCTGATCTTTTCTTTAGTGGCACTCATGAGAATACCCATCTGATTCTGATTGTCACCTGATTCCTCAGGCACAAAACCTGTTTGCACTTAAAATTTTGGTGACAAGGAGCAGCTCATCTGCATCAGTGTGTGTCTTGCTGCCTACAATTTCCCTAACACAAGGCAACTGAGACTATTTTCTCTCAAACCAAATTGCTACTGGTTTTTAATGAGGTTGGCTTTTCATTAAGTAGGTATTTGTGTTGATTAGGTTTGTATTGTCCCACTTTTTATGATTTTCCTTGTTAGTAGAATTACCCAAATAGTGCATATTAACATGAAAGCTATTTCTGAAGTGGAATTGGGGAGTTCATTCTCTCATGCAACAGAGCTGTATTGCTGTCAGTGCATCTCAAAGGGAAAAGAAATTCGATTATTTCTCTCTGTAAATGTAATAGCTTTCAAAGAACTGTTAATTCTGATGTGTTCATCAAGCATTTATCATGCCCAAATCATCCCTTTCTGAAACTTCACTTAGAGGAAAAAAAAGAAAGAAAATCAGTCACTGATATTTATGTATAAAAAGCAGATTAAATTGCTGCTGGAGATTATACTCCAAGTGCACAGCTATAAATGGAGAAAGTATCTTTGAAGAATGATGCTCTGCACTTCAAATAGAAGTGTTTTATGAGCTGCTTACAATGGGAAGCCCAGAACTGGCACTTACCTTTGATCCCCTACCTCAGTTTGCTCAGCTCTGGAATATTCAAGTGGCTGCTTGTGAGCTCTGAAATCACAGATGGAGTTCTGCAGCACTTGCAGTCCACAGCATCATTTAAACATGTTGTGTGAAGAAAGAGACTTTCTCAAGGGGGAGTAAATAAGATGAATCCTAGGGAAAAAAGGTAGTGAAACCCTGCAATTTTGAAGGTTTTTCTCTCCAGCTGGTAATGTCAGCAGGGCTGCAGGGAGCCAGCAAAACCAGAGTTCATCCCCAGCTCCTGTGTGCACATGAATAATCCTGTAGACAGTCAGAGGCATCCAGCTCCCCTTCTGTCCTGATTCCATCTGAGATCCCAGAGGTGGCTCTTGGCTGCAGTGTGCCAGATTTCCTTGTATATAATAAATTCTCAGAGAAAATACCTTGCTGGAACCCTTGGCAGGCCATTTCAGTGAACTAAAGTAAAGCACAAAGTTCATTAACATGCCATTTGTCTAAAGCAGAGTATTTTCACATATTTCAGTGGTACAAAAATGGAGAACAAATTTTAAGGTGTGTTTTCCTTTAGATGAGTGTGATACAAACCACATCTGCTGTTAAACAGTTTTTGTTTTCTTACCCCTCTGGCATGTGTTTTAGATTTTATCAAAAGCATAGCTACTCCTTGGCAGGAAAAGAGCCATGGTAAAATGTGCAGGTAAAAATAATACTTCAGTGTGCTGAGAAATCTAACTCAGGACACTTGGATGAGTTTTGGGATGCTTTATCCATTCCTCATCAAAATATGACAGCTGATACCTACAGCACCAGATTTTCCTAAAGAGTTTTCAACATTTAATTTGTGTTCTATGTTCCTGATCCATATTTGAACATCAAGTTTTTAAGGGAGGCAACTGTAAAAATCTTTATTTACATGAGCATTCTCTACCTGGGATTAAGTAAAGTGAGTAAATTCTATCTATGCCAAAATTTTTCGACTCAATTGTTTCCTCAAAATGTGTAAATCTCTGTACTGTGGCACAGCTGATGTATCCAATGGGCATTTTTAAGAATAGTAAATTCTGGCGTTTAAATGCTCCATTTCTGAACTTTCATTCTACCTTTTAATTTTTCCCCCCCTCACTTGAAACATTAAATTAAGGGACCTTGGTCCTGACTACAAATATAAAACTCCTTCCAACATAACAAAAGATAATGTTTGCTCCCTAAGTGTTTGTTGGTATTGTGATCTGGTGTTTTATTTTGGAAAAATCTGCAATTTGTCAGGCACAGGCAAGTTTATGGTACCCAGAGTCCTGTGCACTGCCTGTAAAATACACTGGGGTTCAGAGAGGTTTGTCTTTGGCCCGTTTGATGGCTAGTATAACCTCCCTAACTAGCAGATAGACAGGAGATAATATCCAAGTAAAACCTGCATTCCATTTTCAAGTGTGGTCTGTCTAAATAATAAATTCAGAGTTATGGTTTCACTCTGTCTTTTGATTCTGTTCTGTCTCCCTTCATCCCTGCAATTCCCTTTTGTAAGTAAAACAAGATCTGTCTAATGCCAAATTATTCACTATACAAGAGCTGGGAGGGGAAAGTTGTTCTTCCACCTTGGTTTTCTGGAGCTGGCATTCCTGCTGGGCACGCTGTGTTAGAGGGACAGTCCTGGGAAGTGGCACAGCCCAACAAACACCCTGAGATGGCTGAGTGAGCTTCTGTCCCAGCAGCACCCCTGGAGCCCTGCTAGAGCTCCAAGGAGCTGTTCAAGGCCAATCTTGGACTGCAACAAGGCAATTCCCACATTGTCACACCTGTAAAGCACACATGCTGCTTTCCTGGCATTTGTAATGCTTTACAGGCTTGTGTTGTTGATGCTTGTTCTCCTTAGGATTGCACTGAGTGACAAAACTTGAGCTCTTCTGGGGCAGCAGAAAGCATTTGGCTTATCTTCTGAGCCCAGGGAGCTGTGAAAAGCTTCAGTTCAGAGATCAATAGCTCTAATTATGAATGAGAATCCCATTTCCCTCAACAGCAGAGGGAAGCAAGAGTAAATAATTTTTTTGCAAGAAGTTCCCTGTAAGTCCAGACAGACCAGGCAGGTTTGAATGGGCTGAGTTTGACAAATGCTGATAACGATGGTTCTCTGAAGAGTTCTGATTTTTAGATAGAGAGGAATGGGTATTCCTACACAGAAAAAACCACTTTGAAGAAGCCAGAGGTAACTGGAAGATCACACTACCTGGGAGATGGCAAACACAGCAGAAGACAGAATTCATTCCACAGGTAGATTGTCACAGTCCCATAACAATGAAAAAAAAAATCAGGCACTGCACATTCACTATTAGTTTTTCTGTCCTTGCCTTATTTATGTTCCTCTGCAGTTACTAGCCAGAATAGAGCACAAGAACTGCAGTGTGCACTGATAAATGGAGTTTGGTCGTGGATTATGAATCTATTAAAGAGTCTAGTCATGGGAACTATTCCTGAGTTCACTTGGTAAACTTTGCAGGCTGCCAGGTTAATCCCTGGAGGTGTTTCTAAACGTGGTGATCAGTCATCCACCAGCCCCATGGGAACTATAATGGACTCATGTTCAAAACCATGACAGGGATCTTTTAAATCTCTGTTTTAAGGTGTGGGAGCTGGGGGTAAGATAAGCCTAGTGCCAAGTTTGAGGTCACATCCAGTCTTTGGCAGAAACTGTGGCCCTGTATTTGCTCCTGTTCCTGACATCAGATGTTGTTTGGAGGGGTTATGGTGGGCTATAAGGAACACAATTATTCTGGGAAAAGTCTATTAATGTTCTCTATGGTAGACCAGGCTGGGAAACAACTGAATCTTCTGTTTATATTTTTTTCCTCCATACTCTCCCATCCATCTTCCAATGGCACCACTTCTGATCCCAGAGGGCTTGGCAAGCCTTTCCAAAAGAAAAGAAAAAGGCCATTTACTGACAGTACAATTTGAATGTGGGATTCTTATCTTGTAGCTGTTTCATGGCTGTGCAGAGCAGCATAACAAATGAGAACGTGTGCTACTTGTAAACTCTGCTTCTCTGGCTTCCTGGGGCAGGCAACCACAGAAAACATGAAAAAGAATATTGAAACCCATTTTAGCTTTGTATTTTCTAATTATTACTGCTAGGATTCAACATTCTCCTTATGGGAATTAAACTGCATGAAACTAGTTTTTATAACAGAGTTCAGATTATGTACCCCAGTCACTGTTTATTTGTATCACCCCAGGGGAAAAAAAATCCATCAGAAAAAAATCAATGTCTTTGTACTAATTCTCATTGGACTCCTATTGGTATTGTATGATTTAAGCATCTGCAGTTGGATATTTTTATGTCAGCAGACATGTGATGGTGCCTGGGACATTTTATTGTGCCCTGCTACATTTGTGTGTCAGAATGGACTGTTGCTTTGTTGTGCCTGCATTTTTTAGTATTCAGGATAATAACAAGCAATTGCTTTCAAGACACAGTAAAGCACAACATTTAAGCTTGTAGATGAGTAGGTTTTCAAATTGTGTATGCTTGACTTTTTTCACAAAGTAGCTCATTAGGGACCTGTACCTATGGGAGAATGAGGGATGAGTAGACCATGGCACTCTGGTTATGCTCTTGATTTTTTTCTTGTGGGTTTTATTTTTTTCCTTCAGTCCTATCGTATCTTTTCATGGTAGTAATTGTGTATAGACAAAAAAAAATTAGATATTTCATTTTGTTTGGGAAGCACAAAGTTATCTCTTAGCACTTAGAACTGTACAAAGTAGATTTTGAACTACATTTATTTGTTACTTATTTTCTTTTGAACATTTAAAAATCTTGTTTGTAATGTTTCCTTTAGCCTGGACAGCCATTCTCTCCCTCAGAACTTTGTTCTTTTCAGCTCTCACAGATTTCTGTGCCTTGCCTTGAGCTCCTGCTTCTCTTGTTCTTTGGGACAAGCAGCTCAAGTGTTCTTGTAGCTGCTCTGTGTTCTACTTCCCTTTACTCACCTCCAGCTCCTTCCCATTTTCTTTACATTTTTCCCATCAATTTTGTGATTCTTGGCCAGTATTCTTCCCATTGCTGTTCTATTTTTCAGCTGATTATTGAGCCTGGTACAAATTCAAGTACATGAGCTGGAGCCAGAAACCCAGAACTGGGGGAGTCTTGGGGCAAGTTTGGAACTTTTAAACATAAAGGAACTTGAAAGCAGGCTTTAGCCAGAGGGAAAAAAAATCTTTTATTTTAAGAACCAGTGGCATCTTGTTAGTTTTTCATCTTTAAGAAAAACCTAGCCCCACAAAACCTGTAATAAACAACAACAAAAGCAGTCTGTAACTAAGGATTTTTCCCCCTCTGCTTTTCAGCTTTTTATTCTCCTGCCTTTGTCCTGTACCCCTAGAAACCAGAGAAATTTAATCTAAACTCTCTTTCACTTCATCCTCTGGCCTGTCACCCCATTGCTGCAGACACAAATAACCTTTTCTTCCAAAGCCTACTCTGACAAAAATAATTTCCTTTTGATCATGCCAGTGCCTGAACTGCTCCTCCTGGCTGAATGCTGGTGGTGTGTGTATTCCAGGCTGGCTCTCAGGATAGCAGGATAACCTGTGGATGCCCAGGTGCCTGTAGATCTGCCAGGCTGTGCTGTCTCTGCTGGGGCTCCTTGCCTTCAGCACAAACCCTGCTCCCTTGGCAGCTGCTGCAATCGTCATTTGCTTCCTTTCTGAACCTCAAACCTCCTCCCAAAGGTTCATTTATTTGTCACCACCTTGGCTGTAGGTACTCTGCTGTTTTTATTCCGTTTCCCAGGTGATAAAAGTTATTTAGAAGTGTAAGTGCAGGAGATTTGTGCCTGTGTTTGCCTGGCTGCATGCAGAGAACTCCTGAGACCAGGCAGAGCCCTCATTCCTTGTGCCTGTGCTGCTCATTCCTTCTTTTTATGTGCCTTACAAACTGTGAATTCCTCACAAGGAGCAAGGATGAGTCTGCTTGTGCATTTGGAGAAGAGAGGATGTCCTGTGAGTGGTACTGAAATCATATTTATTACAAGTGTTTCTCCTCAGACTGAATGCCCTGAGAAAACAAAATTCAAGGAATAATTCACTGTTGTCACTTCTGGAAAGTCCCAGAGCTCTCCAGATCTGTTTCTCTTGGAAGTCCCACCTTCCCAGCAGTTCTCTGTCAGTTCTGCACATTCTCCCTGTGTTGGGAATGACAAAAATTTAAAGGCTCTTACATCCCTGGGATAAAGCACTGCTGGCTCCCAGTGCCAGGAGGGCACAGGGTGAGGGGGAGATGCCCAGAACTGCAAATCCAGCTTTCATGGGCTTCTTGCATAATTTAAAAGCTTTTATCTGTCGTATTAGCTCGAGGAGAGAAAAAAATGAAAAGGCAATATGTAAAAAAAAATCCCCGAAACAGATAAGCATGCAATTTTGTTTCTTTATTCTTTCTGCTGCCTTACTCCCAGGCCTGCCACACCCCTGTCTCCCCTGAAAAACAAAAATAAAAACAGTTTAGGGCACAAATTTCTATGTTCTTTAAGGGGGAACTTGCCAAATTTTAGTGCTCTACTCCTGACAGGTTCTAATTCCTGTTAACAGAGAATATAAAATCATTCTGTGCTGCTTCACTTTTTCCCAGTGCAGTGGATTTGAGTGAACTTCCCTGCCTCTTATCCTAGCCAAGTATAATTTTATTAATGTTTCTAGCTGCATAATACAGTATGCATATATTTTAGTAGTCAGATGATTGCCTTGATCATTTTTTTTTCTTAAAATCCTGTTTCACTGCTTGTAGATGAAACTCAGCACCTGAATGTTTGAAGGGAGTATTAAAATAGCAGGGAGGGTCTTCATGGTGATTTAAAATGAACATACACTTCAAAGAATCATGGTCTAGTCATTTCTTATACTGGACTAGTTTAGATTGCTGGACAAAGTACTTCTTTATGGCTCATTTTAACTTGTTGTACAATAGAAATAAATTAGTTACCTATTTCATGGGAATGTCAAAAAGACTAATAAGTACTTTAGGCAGGATTTTAAAGCACTGGGATAAGAAGGTGGGGAGTGTTGCTGGTGAAGGTGCTCAGGTGCACAAATGGTGTTTGGAATGCACAGCAGCCATTGCAGCCTCTGCAAATGTTCAGGGATTTGCTCTTGTGACCTGGGGGAGCTGCTCAACTCCTGTGCCAAGACTAAGGAGGCACCTCAAAGGCATTTTATCTGCAAAGAGCTTTGAATTCCTCCAGCCAGAGAGACCCTAGCAGTGAGCTTATTCAAGTTGTAGGTCGTGTGATGGTTTTTCAAGATGTTTCTGTGCTTCTTCTTGCATAGTGCTTACTATTTCAAATATCAATTTTATTAATTAATCATTATATCCTTTGCTATACTTAAGTTACTTGACAGGGAACTGGGTGTGTGCTGAGGATATGCTCCACAGAACCAGTGTCACTTAGAACTGGTACTGATTTATTCTGTGAAATTCTTCACAGTTCTATTTTTATGTGGCAACTATCTGCTTTATGGTAAAGGCACTTCAAAGTCAGCAGTGTCTCAGTGCTAAGTTTTAATCAGTTTTAGTATTATTGTTTCAAGATGCTCAGGTAGAAATCCAAGCCAAACATCTAACTGGAATGGGAGGGGAGAAGCATTTATTAAATGCTCAGTTAAAAGGCATGGTATGCACAGCTCAATGGGCACTACATTCCTGGCTGGGGTTAAATGTGGTGAGTGACCAGCACTGTGGGCTCAGTGATCAAACATGCCCAGATGATCAGAACTGAGAAAATCCAGAGAAAACAGAAAGAGTGTAACTGAGAGGGGAATTTCCCTCAGCATGGGTTTTTGTTTCTCTGAGCAAAACTAGCCAAAACTAGCCTTTGTAAAAAAACCACCTGAGGAGTTTCCAGTCTCCAGCACAGCACTGCACCTGCCAGCAGCACAGTGATTGTTACCCAGGTGTGCTGTGTGCAGGATGCTGATGAACAGATGTTTTGGCATGGGAACATCAGGAATGTGCTGCTGGTGTTTGAAGTGGGTCCCCTGAAACCTTTGATAAATTCTGCACCAAGCTCCTGGGGGGTAGCAGGGGTGCTGGCAGCAGCAGCTCCAATTTTTCTTCATGAAGTGTGGTTCCACTGCTTAGAAACACTGGGATAAAGTACACTGCCAGACACTACTTCAAAAAGTTGTTGTTTAGGAAATTCACTCCCCTGAAAGTTGGGAAAAATGGGATTTTATTCCTGGGGAAGGAAGGTTATTTAATGTTACTGCCACTTCACTGCTGACAGAAGGGGGGGCAGGAACACCTTCTCATCCTGCTGGTTTTGGGTAGTGACTGAACTTGTATGAGGGTTCAGAGAACACAACCAGTCCCATCTTCAGCGATTACATCCCTTACTTCTGTACCTAATAATTTTTTTTGGTGAAGCTGAAGCTTAAAAAAGAAACCAGGTGCAGAAGAGACATTTTTCTTTCTACAAAGATGAGCATGTGCTAAGCAAAACCTGTGTCATGGCAGGATTCAGTGATTAATCCACTAATCACTGAAATTAAACACTTTAGGTCCTTTGAAAACTTTTGGCAAATTTTTCTTTTCCTATCATAACTTTTGCTGACTTTTTCATTACAATTTCCTTGAAACTCCTTGTGGATTAACAATTTCCACATAGCAACAATTATGCAAGTGTCAGAAGTTTGTTTCACTGGAAGCCTGCAAAGCAAAGTTGGCCATAGAAAAGTGTCTAAAATGTCAAGTGGGTGGCTTTTGTGGAATTCTTGAGCACCTGTCAAGGTCAGAGAAAGAATTCAAAACAATGAGTTTGATACTGTACTGTACATTTATTTATTTCTTTTTAAAATGTGAGACCTTATTAGTCCTTCTCCAGAGATACTTTATACTATATAATGCCATATAATATTGCTTTTTTTATGAACCATCTCAATTTTGCAAAGGAAAGATTGAAAAGGTATTTTTTCCTTTCTAAATTTTTTATTTCCCCTGCCTAATTATATCCAGTCTCTTGTTTCCAAGGCTGTAACATTGACATGTGCCCTTTCTTTTTGTTTGGTAAATGGCAATTTATTTTTATAGTAAATGTAAATACTTCATTATAATAGTATAAAATTAAGTCTAGTATTTTGGTGAAATTGCTGCTGTGACAAAATGATCAGCAATTACAAGGTATCAGTTCTGAAAAGGTAAATGATTGCCAAGTTCAAATAGCTATAATGCTTCATCTTATAATTCTGTAACATAATTAGAGACATAATTATGTAATATCATTAGAGATGGAACCATGGTGTCCAACCTGGGTTCTTGCCCAGTTTTTCTGCAGGAAAACTCAGAACAACAATTTTTATATTGCTTACTTGTGAAAATGTGATGGCAGAGCTGGAAATAGCCACCTTGAGGTCACTGGTCTGAATGCATGGATACAGAGCAGTATTTAGAAGCAGATAATTTTGGATAATTCTGGATAATTTTGGGTGGCTGGAGCTCACAGAAGTGCAGTTGTGCTGTAGCAGGCAGCAGCCCAAGCAATCTGCCCTGCAAATGCACCTTGGACAGGAGCCAGGCTAAACCCAGCCACCCTGGGAACCTTTGGTCAGCTCTGGGATCCATCAGGATGGGCTGGAATGGGCTGGGAGGAAATGAAAATTCACACAGGCCCCAGTGCTGCCCCTTCACACACTTTTGCAAATGATTCCCTGGACACAGCAGCTGCTTTATGTAAATATATTCAGTGATAGGTTATAAAACATCCCATGAAACAAACCCTTGGGGTGAATTGGTGGGGAATTTCGTTATACTTGAATGCATAGGCTGTGTGAAATGACCAGTTTGCAGGAAACATTAACAAATTGAAATGCTGTTCTATTGTGTGAGGAATGGCAGTGCTGGTGCAAAGTTTTCTGAGCATCTGTGGGAATGGGGGAGCAGAGCTGGCCCCAAATTACAGAGCTGTCAGAATGGATATTTGCAGAACTGTGACATTTGCTATTTCCAGCAGCAGCTGGAAAAGCAGCTGGATCCCCAGTGTGCATAGCCAGTGGCTGTGGTGCTGGCACTTTCCAGGGGACATGGAATTACTCCTTTCCTAAGATGCTATGAATAGAGAGAGTGCAGCACTAAAAATATCTACAAGATAATTACAGAAAATTGCATTTGGGGCTTGAAACAAGATAATAAATAACCAGAATGCTGTGCTAGCTTGATTTCTCCGTGACCAGCTATTAAACATGTTATGCTCTTCCAAGACTTTGCAAACATCTCTGTGCAGCTCCTCTCTCCACCACACACTCCCACTGTTGGGTTTTTTTTTAAATACTGGAAGTTTTTTCAGTCACCTTTAAGTGAAATTCCAATCTTGTGCTCTCTGTACCCTCAGCACCCTGCTTTGCCAGGCAGCCTGAAAAATTGCAGAATCCCTCCTTACCTCAAGAATTGAGAATTATTTTCTGATCTGTGAGTCTGTCACCACCTATCTCATGCAAGGTGCTGCACTTTGAAGCACGGATTTCTCACCCCTGAGTGTCCTGCCCCTTTTCCAAAACCCCTTTTTCCCTCTGGCCCTTTGCCAGTGCCTGCAGCCACAGCTGCTCATGGTTGTCCCTTGCTGGTCTCCAGCAGGAGCTCCAGGACAGACCAGCTGCTGTGGGCTGTTTGTGTGGAGTGGAGTGGAGTGGAGTGGAATGGAGTGGAAACAAGTGAATCTCTGAAAAGTGCAGTCTTCAAAAGTGACAACATATGGAAAATTCAGCCCTGTCACCTTTTTACAGACTGGTGAATAATGAGATAAAGAAAAATGTTTTGTTCTCTGTGGTCACTGTTGCCTTGTGCTGTTACTGATCACTAGAACTTATCTTTAAGACAAACATGGACTCAACCTGTGAAGTACAGGTGATGTTTTCTACAGACAAGCTGATGTTATCTCTATTTCAGTAATTTTGTTGAAAAAAATCTTGGGCTTTATATGTGGGCAGGAAATTGGAGAAGCATGTACCAGAACCTAAGGTATTAATTAGAACTGTTATTATTCTGAAGGGGAAAAGGCAGATCTAAAATACATCCTCAAAGGTAACAGCTTTCAAAGAATTCAGCTCTAAGGGTTTGCTTAGCAATAATGAACACATTGTTAGTTTGTGGACAAAAAGAAATTGTATTCCTTGCTCCTGTTCCAGCTAAGAGCAGTTGTTATGGCAACTGTTGCAGCATCTTTATTGGCATTTTTTGCGTGGTGCTGTTTGGGACAGGCACAGATCTGCTCTGCTCAGCTGCCTGTGGCTGAAGGAATGGCAGGCTGACACTTTGCCAAGGAGCAGGATGGGGATCGTGGTCGTGTGTTTGAAATCAGCCTCACCCTTCCCAGGGGAGAAGAGGGAAGCAGGGGCTGCCCAAAGGCAGACAGAGCACCAGGACACTTTCCAAAACTCTGCAAGCACAGCCACTGCTGCACACACCGCTGCTGGCAGCCAAAGGTGTGCTGCTCCCGGGCAGGGCAGGGCTGCCACTCACCCGGGGTCCCTGTCACTGATCCGGGGTCCCTGTCACTGATCCGGGGTCCCTGTCACTCATCCAGTGTCTCTGTCACTCATCCAGTGTCCCTGTCACTCATCCAGGGTCTCTGTCACTCACCCAGTGTCCCTGTCCCTTACCCAGTGCCTGGTGGTCCTGCCCAGCCCCTGCCAGGGCATGCTGGAGCTGTCAGTGTGTTCAATGGGTAACACAGGAATTCTCTGCAGCAAGGTTTGTGTTATGTCTTCGAGCAGCCCCCCAAGCCCAGCACCTTCCCAGCTCCCAGCTCTGAAATCTGGGTTGCATTTGGATGCTTGCCTGCAAACGTGCGTGTGTTTGTTTGGCCTCAAGCCAAACTTGAGCTCCTTTTTTCCTCAGTTGTTTGGACCAGGTCATTGTTTCCTTTAATAGCTGTCAACTCTGTTTTCCACTGTTTTTGTGGTGGTTATTACTCCAACAGTGGACACCAGGAGGGGTCAGAAAGGTGTCCTATAAACCATTGTTTCACAGGGAACTGTTGACCAGAGTTTCATTCATGCCAGAGGAATTTCTGCTCAGCTTTTAAAAAGCAAGAGCAATACAGATGCTATTTCTTGGTAAGACACTGGGAACAGCAAAATCTGCTGGAAAACTCAATTTTCCTGTACCTCTCACTCATGTGGCACTCTTTAATAATCTGTTGGTTCTACTGTGCCCTTAACAGTGCAAAGCATTATGTTGGGGTAAGAGAATGGCATGGATCAATGGATCCATTGGCTCAATGGAATTAATAATTAAGGGCCTCAATGGAATTAATAATCAAGGGGCAGGTTTTTATAGCCATGTTCCTCCTGCAAAGTGTGTCATTGCAAGTGGTCACACAGAAATTGATACACAAGAGAAGATGATGGTTCCTAAGCTAATTTGACTCAGGTAATATTCACTTTTCACAAATGTTTTCCATAAAGTAAATGACCACTTCTGCAGATAATCTAAAGTCTGAGTGAACAGACAGGCTTCTGAAACTACACCAGCAAAACTTGACTTGTGGGAGCTTAGATTTGATGCACAGATATGATAATATAAGATTCTTTTCGCATCTTTCCAGATGATGAAAGCTCCATGTGATTCAATCTCTCCCAGGAAAATTTGGTCAAGGATTTAATACCTGAAAGCTTTCCTTTCAAGAAGAATTATTTAAATCGGCCATCCTTGACAGGAGTTATTGATTGTGAGCCCAAGTAGAGGAAGTCATGCTATGGAACAATAAAATGGTTTATTTATGAGCAGGTTCAAGTCTGAACTGACACTTTGAATACTTCTATCACTCTGCTAAAAAATTTTCATATAAGAGAGGCTTTTCCTTTAGCTTTTCTGATAGCTAAATACACAGAAATCTAACATTGAAGTCAGGCACAATACACACAGGTTAGAGAAATGGAGGTGGCACACTGCATTCAGCCCAGGCAGAAGGATCAGGATCTCACACAGAGTCAGCCAATGTGGCTTCCAAGTAATTCCTTTGAAGTTTGGACTCTGTTTTCTAAGAATAGGAAAGTAAGGTAGGTTAGAAAAGTGATACCTGCCAGAAATTTGAAACTTATCTTTGATCCAGGTTTTGTGGTTTGGTGGTATATTTTTTCCTCATGTAATGTGTACCCACATAAAAAGTGATCAATAGCAAAGCATGTGAGGAACAGTGAAAATCAAGGTTATTCACTTTTCTACTGTGATGATCTTTCTTCATCTCTCAATGAAAGCAGTTCTCTCTGAATGGCTGCCACATCTGATGAGATATGGCCAGCAAAAATCCTAAAGCACAAGATCTGTTTTGGAAAGTGCTGCCCATAAAAGAACTTTTAATTCCTGTCCTTGCAGTGCTTGTGTTGTACTTTTTCTACTGTTAGAAAGGCCTCAGTATCCAATTTTTCTGGCAAGATCCTTTTTGTGATTGTCACTGCTTATTGAAGCTGATCTGTTGATGTGTTTGGGACTTATTTTTAGAACTCCTCTTTAATTGTCAGCATTTCCAGAGCATTTAACTCAAGTGATGCTTCTTGTTATATAGCTGAACAATGTCTAGGAGAATATAGAAAACTATAAAATAATGGTAAATCACTAAAATATGATACACAGAAAACCCTTAACAGATGCTGAAAATAAGAATGTGGCCTTTGGTGGTTTGTTTTGAATTGGAATGAGTGCACTTGTCATCTGCAGCAAAGCATTCACAACTGGTATGAGAATATCTGGCACTTATGGGCACTTAAATATAGGTATCTCCTCTCTGTGTTTGCAGAAAATGGGCAGATCTTCCTGAGGTTAGCTGTTGGTATGCCAGTTCTAGAGCAAGTGTTGCAGATGGGGAAACAAAACTCTGAAATACAAGTGATTTTAGCAATGACAGCAGGTAAGGGAATACCAGTCCAAATGACAAGGTGAGGCTCACAACATTTGTTGTGTGTGCTGACAGGAGCTTTGGTTCTCTAGGAGTAAGAAAGAGTCAGTATTTAAAAAATTTTGCCTGCTATTTTTTATTAAAAAACCCCAAACTACCTTCTGGACTATTCTTGACTTCTGATCAAGAATGTTAGCAGAGTTTAAAGGCTGAACTGAACTCTTAACACTTTTAGGTCTGAGCAGTCACCACCTTCTAAACTGTGGTCCAGTTTACTTAGAATACTCAGTTTCCTTCCTTTTAAAAGCTGAATGACAATTTCATGCACCTTTGGCATTTTGTAACTAATATATATTTGTTGTTTTCATATCCAGAGTTGATACTCTCATAATTGAAAATTCTGTCCTATCCCATATGCACCTCAAATAAGGCTACTTCACTGGAGATAATATATTACCATGAAAGGTATGTGTTTTAGTGCTAAAAAAAGTTTTCAGATGGTTTATCACAAAAATCCCCTCAGACTATTCAGAACAAGACTGAATTCAGGTAAAACAGTCACTTCTCCCTGACAGTGCAAAGCTAATGTTAGTCAGTAAAAAAAAATGCATTGCTTGGCTGTTTTAGGATATAGCCAGAATGACAGACCTGAGAGTCAACTTCTGCACTTTAAGTATTTTTAAAGCAAAATGTTTAGTGGGGAAAATTTGGAAAATCAGTAGAGAACACACTGTTAGACAAAAGCCTTGCTAATTGCCTGCTGAGCCTCTGTGTTAGCACAGCTATTTTGTATTCTGGTTGGAGAAGTGGAAAACTTCTAACACTCACTTGAACAAATGTTGAAATAGGGTGATGTGTTCTGCTTTTTCTGTCAGCATTAAAAACAGATGTAGTGCTGAAAGTGTTCTGTGTAGCAGTGATGTAATTGTGAACCAAACCTGACATTTTAGTGTCTCATCTGCATGTCTTTAAGACTGCAGTTGGATAAAGTGCACTTTAATGTGATTTTTCTTCTGTTGTGGTTGGCCAGTAAACAGTCTGTGTACATGCATGCTTATATTTTATATAGAAATTTACATGCATTTGATGATGTAGAGATATATACACACAAATACACATAATTCAGGTCTGAAAGCAAAATTGTGGTGCAATCTATTCAAATAGGACATTACAAAATCTGTTTCCTTTTTCATATCTCCAGCTAAGTAAGTATTCAGTGCTACCCAGTATAAATTGACATATGACAGCTACTTGCTTAATTATCATTTCTTGCAAGTACCTCTGATTAACATACATAAAAAGGCTCAGTGATTAGTTTTGACTGATTAACTTCTGTTTATAAAAGACAGAGGAGGCATGATGCTGGAGGATGAAATTTTGGTCTTTCAGAAAGGTGAATCCAAAAAATCCTGCCTCTTCCACAGCAAAAAGAGCCTGGAAAGATCAGGGATAACCTTGAATTGTCCTGTCAGAGCTCCAGCTGGGAGTGAGCAGCTATGGTGTTGGTAATCCATGCCCCTGTAGCTTTGTAAAATAAGTACATAAACATATAAATGAGTAAATTCCTAGAAGCTGGATCTCTCCTGGAGAATGTTCAGTCCAGGGAGCTCTGATACCAGCCAAGCCCTAGCACCTTCTGATGCCAAACAAAACACCTTCTCCCTAGGGATGTGGGATTGCTCTTTCCTGCATGTCCTCATGTCCCCAGCACAGCTTCTTTCCTCCCTGTGCTGATGTGGTGAGAGAACACAGTGGGAAACCCTGGGAAACCACTGGAGGTGATATCCTGGCATGGGTGAGTGATACCTGAGAAGATATTAGCTGTCCATAAATATTTAAGTGAGTGCTGTAGGAAGAAGGATTAGGGTTTCTTGAAATGCTATTTTTCCTTTAATTTTCAGTATATCCTTATCAGTTGGTAGATGTGATAGATGTATTGTTGTTATTTGTGAAGAAAAACTGATTAAAATATATGGGAATAGTTGTCAAGCAGTGGGAGGAAGAGGGAGCTGACTGGATCTTTCTGGTCTCCATCTCTGACCAGACTCAGCTGAGTTGTTACAGGACTTCTGGAATGTATTCTTTGCTAGCTTTTCTTCAATCAAAACCCCTCAAATACAAACAACTATTGTTAGGGAACATTTCTTACCTTTTGAGGCAACTGATGGTTGAATATGGTTCTATAGCTTTTCAGAATGTGAAGATGAGTTTTATTTTCCACTTGACACTTCTGATAATTTGTCTTTTACAGTGTGAGGTAGTGCTCCTGTAGCTGTGTAATTTTTGTGCAGCTGAAAATGAAAGTGTTGATGAGGCAGTTCATGACTAAGAGTGTCCAGTGAAATGAGGCCATGTCCTTCAGTTCTGCTTGTGCTGTTGTGTTTTTCTGAGAAGCTTGTCAAAGAAAGTCTGTTCAGAGACCTGAGGTCTCAGAGCACAATAATGGTAATGCTTATGTACACTCATAATTTTTACTGTGCCCTTTTTGTAGGCTTACCCACAGATTTAAACTCCCTTTCCCTTTTATTATGTTACCACATAAAAATGTTTGCTCCATGATAAACAAAGGGAAAAGGATATTCTGAAACATGCATCTTACCTATAGCCAAATTGCTGCAGTATAAAGTAATGTTTCAAGTCCAGATTTATGGGGTTCCCCCCAGGAATTTTTATTCTGGCTATTCTGCTGTAGTTACTAGAATTGCAGCGTGCTCAGATTGAAACCCACAGTGAGCACTGAGGGATTCCCTGTGAGGCTGCTGAAGAAAAGAGTTCCTGAGTGCAGTCCCATGGGAATGCAGGGGAGCAGCAGCCCTGGGCTGGTGTGGAGCAGGGAGCTCAGCTGCACAGAACAGAACACTGGTGCCAGGAGCAGAGCAGTGGGTTCCCACTGAAAGAGGGCAGATTTAGGCTGGCTATAAGGAGGAATTTTCTTGCTGTGAGGCTGTCCAGAGGTGTGGATGCTCCATCCTGGGAGTGCTCAAGGCCAGGCTGGATGGGCTTTGAGCGAGCAGTGGCAGTGGGAAGTGTCCCTGCCATGGCAGGGTGCTTCTGGAGATCTTCAAGGGCTCTTCCAACCCAGACCATTCCAGGGCTGTGCTTTGGCACCATGATGAGGGGCACTTCAGTTGGGTGTGTTTTTTTGTGGTGTTTTTTTTTTTTCCACTTGGCAGTGGGCATCAGCAATGTGATCAGGAGTAACTCCAATCTTCTCTGGGCACATTCCAGACATTGGACACTCACTTTGGTAGGAAACACAGCAGTGCAGAGCTCAGCACCTTTCTTTCAAGTCTTTGCCATATATCCCCTCTAGTGCTCATACATAAAAGCATCCTCAGACCAAAAAGTGAAGGCCCACAGCAGCAAGCCTGGAGAAATCAAGAGGAGGCTGATTTGATCCCCAGAATTTGTTGTTTTCTCCTTGTGTGGCTGCATCTCCACACAGCAAAACCTCAGCATCTCTGCTGGAAGGAAGCTCAGTTTGTGTCCTGCTACTCTGCATGTACTCTGTGCTTCTTCTGCCTGGACATGCAGCTTCTTCCCATTCATCTGGAATGGCTGAATTAGGGACTGCTCAAAACCACTCTGCATTTTAATTTTAATGTGCATTTTTTTAACTCAAAAAGGGCTGAGGAGCCTCCAAAGTCAGTCAAAGGTCAGGTGTTCAGCCCATCTCCACCTCTGATTCTTCCCCTGTTGTTGGCTCAGGGTTTTCCTCTTTTAGAAGCAGATGTATAGTAGCTATACATCTGTGTATATGATTAATATATATAGCAGAAATTAGAACACCTAAAATTAATGTGCCCTGAGGCTTATTGAACAGGAAGCAATGCTGTGAGCTGATCCTGAACGTGAAGTCAGTCTGTAAAAGACAGTCTGGCACATAAACAGCTCCAAAACAGGTTAGGGCTGCTGCTTAAGGTAGCAAACAGAATAAAAAGAACAAATAGAGTAATAAAAGCAAAGGAATTTACATACAAATAAAAGCAGCTGGAAATAGACTCTAGTAATCCCAGTGTTCTGGTTTACCTCATCTGATTTTCTCTCCTCACCAGTGTTAGCAGAGATGAAGTGATATGGAATTGCCTCCACACCTCCTTGAAAGGCAGAGGGAATTCATTCCTTTTTCTCTTGGATGGAGCCATTTTTACCCAAGTCTGCAGTACTCAGGGAACGAGTGCATTTTAAAAAGGAGATGTAAGAACAATGAAGAATTGGAAGGGAAGTTCAGTCACTGAAATGGAGGCCAACCCACTGCAAAATGTCAGGGTTTATATTTTAGTTTTCTTCCAGTAGCTTTTCTCTTGTAGCTTTCCCCCTTTCTTTTTACCAAATTCTCTTCCCTGCCTCACTTGAGCCCTGGGGTTCTCTCTGGGGTTTTAAGTGATGCTGGAGAGGAAAAATACTTGGGGGCATATTGTACACCTGCCGACACTGCAGCTTCCCCCTGTATTTGCACACACAGATCTCTGGAGTGGGAGGATGCAGGTAGAACTTTTATCACAAGTCTGGAGAATTCTGATGCTCTGCAGCAACATGCTGAGATCAGGCTTGGGTTAATGAAAGCAGTGAAACCAGCACTTAACTTCCAAATGGATTTCCATGGAGACAGCTAGACAGTAATAGTGTTTGAACTTTTTTATTCAATAAAAGTTTGAGTTATAAATAGTCTCCATTTGCTTCCTATTTACAGTTGTAAAATATTTTAGGATAGGCTACCCGTCACCTGTCATTCAGCATCTCTATAAAGGTGAAAACATCGTTGTGAAATAAAAACCACTTATTTCCAGCCCACAAACCCTATTTCCACACACTCACAAAATCAAATCAGGGACAAAATGGGGAGAGAAGGAGCTGGGAGGACGGGGAGCAGGAGGAATAGAGTACAGCAGGCGACAATGCAGTACTTGCTACACAGTAGCAAAAGAAATGGGTACAAAATGTAGTCTGCTATGATGACAGGCTTCTCAGGACATTTGTGATGGACCAGCGCTGCCCAGTGCACTTCTGCAGGACCAGCTGAAATCCAAACTCGTTTTCGTTGTTTTCCTGCAGTTCCAGGCAGCGCTTGGATTTTCGGTTCTGGATAGGACCTCCCTGGAAAGATTGGGGGAAAAAGAAAAAAAAAGTGTTTGTGTTAAACACTGATCTTGTTGCATGGTTGCTGTGGGGTAATACAAGTTATAGAACATTCCAGTGTCCATCTGCTGCGAAAAACTCCCAAGTTACAGACAAGACAAGTGCTGGATTTAAATGAAGGTTCCTTTGTCACAGTCTGGGGCAGCCTCAATTGCCTGGTTTTCATTTCAGCAAATGGGATTTCTGGAATTGAGCTGTGTTTCTAGCCATGCATTTTAGCCATGAGCCAAAGCTTTCCTCTTTGCTTCAGTTCCCTGATTTTGTGGTTCTGCTGCACTTCTGAACAACCAAAATAAGGCAAAAGACAGCCAGGGTGTGCTGTATAAAGGATAAAATGCAAAAAAAATTGTTGATTCCTAGAATACTGGAATGTCTTTTATAATCTTTTATTGCTAATCCTCAGATTGATTCTGTTCAATTCCAGCTTAATGCTGCCTTATTAAAGCCCTGTTTTCACTTTTGAGTTGCATCAAACTTTAAATCACTGCTATCACACAGATAACTATAGACCTCAATTACAATTAAATTGTCATGTAAGTGACACAAATTACATTTCCCCCCTTTAAAATCTGTTTTCAGTTGGTTCTTTCCTCCTCTCTCCTGTCTAAGGAAGGCAACAGATAAATTGTACACATCAGTGTCTGGGAGGTTTCTCACAGGCTACACAGAATAGAGTAATTGCACACAAGGCTGAAAGTGGCTTTCTCTAAAGCATCTTGGACTCATGTGGAGAATTACTGGCTTAATCTGCAAATCAAAGAATGGAGTCAGAGCAGATTAGTACACCTGAAGTATGAGAAGAGCAGAAGTATTTAAATTGCTTATATGTACCATGGGAAAAAGTAGTTGCTATAACTAACCCAAACCAAACACCCAATTCCACACAAAAACCCCACCAGCTCAGAGTTCTGTTCAAGCCTGTGTTACACCTTGCATTAAAAGTCATTGCTGGGCAGGATTTCTGTTCTAATCACGAGGATTTTGGTGCAAAGCCCACAGAAAGGCAGTGTGCTGTTTCAGAGCAGGCTGCTCCCAGACAAGGGCAGCTTGTGCCACCCAGCACAAATTCTGCTCCACCCAGCCAGGGGCTGATCCATCCCACCAGTAATGCTTAACAAGAACTCTAAGATGTGACTTCTAAAATAATATTTTAGGCCTGGCTAATGAAACACAGGATCAGGTTTGAAAGCTCCACCATTTTAAATCCAGCTTTGGGTAAGAGGGGCCACTTCTAGAATAATTCTCAAAAATTTGAAATGTGTGGCTCCCATGAATCTTCCTGGTAGGTCTGTGTGCAGCCTTGATACATTTCCCACTTTACCAGACAGACAGGCTTGCAGAGGCATTTTAATACCCCTCCATAATGAAATGCTGAGTGAACTGTATCTTCCCCCTGCTGGATAACTGTTATTGACATTTGTATTAATAACAGTAGTTAAATTTGGCTGTCTGGTGGGAGCATCAACTCCAAACTATCCAAAAGCAATAATTCTGAACACATATGAGAAATTTGAAGAAACTAGGATGAAAATTTTGTCAAAGCTTTATTATATGATACCATTCCTTCTTTTATCCTAGACACTCACTCTACATCTTCCCCTCACTATTCTCATTCCCCCACTCCCGTGGTTACTTTGGCCTCCTGGACATCATTGCAGTTGTTTTATCTCCTGCAAGTTAATTTAAAACTCTGAGGTAGTGGATATTTTCTCATTGTGAAAGGAACAGTTATCTTGTTTTCTTCTAGAATAACATGACCTTTCTATTCTTGATGAAAGCTGAGTGTGGTTTTCCACTGAGCAGACTCAGTGTTGCATGGCACCCAGGGTCAGCTCTCCTGCCTTAAACTGGGAATTGGGAATTACACCTTACAAGTGTTTCTGCCTAAACCCAAAATGGATATTAACTTCCTTGTGTTTTCAACTGACGCTGGACGTGCTTGTGTTGCTGTTAGTTATGTAAACTAGTTTTGTATCATTCATTTATTGGTTGTCTCTCATCTGACTTTTGGTGCTTGAGATGTTCTCAGCTCAGATCCTGCACTGGAAGCTGAGGAAAGCTGTCCCACTGTCTTGGTAGAAAATAAACTTGCTTGGGTCCATTACTTGCCTGATTTCTGGGCTTGGGATATGACTCTGTGCTCTTAGGCTGCTCCTGTCACTTCTTACTGGCTTAAGGGAAGGAACAAAATTCCCTCTCTCCATTTTTTGTCAAGAACAGCACTTGGAACTCTGGCAGGTAGAGGAAGGCACAGCGTTAAGACTTAAAAGACTGCCATGCAGAGTTGGAATTTTTCTGCTTTTTTCCCATTTGTGTCAGTGGTTCAAGGGTTTCTTCCACTTGAATGGGCCCAAATGCCTTGTGGATTTGGGGGGTAGAGGAAGGAGGATGTTCACAGTGGAAAAAACGTTTTTCCTTTTTTTCTACATTTTGTAGAGCAGACCTAGGTGTTACAGTAAATGTATTCATGAGAAAACACTTTAATACACAAAGTGTAAACCATTCCTAAGGAAAAACAAAACAAGCAAGCATCCAAAAAAGCATATAAAGAACCATCTCACACTCCTTCACTCTTTCTGATGTGGCCTCATGTGAAATGTGGCTTTTATTTAACAGAAACAAGTGACTTGGGAGATAAAAAAACCAAGGAAGCTCTTTGTGATGTGTGGGAAGTGCTCTGCATTGGCTACTGGAAACCACCCTGCTGAGTACATTGGAGCTGCTGTAGGAATAGAAAAGAGACACCAAAGTTAAGTAGTGGCTAATGTGTGTGAATTGAGTGCTGTGGAGAGATGCTTCTAGCAAGATGTGCTTTTTTAAGCACAAAAGAGGAACGTGAAGGCTGGAGCCCTGTTAGGAGCTAAGCTGTTCTGTTTGTGAGAGATGCCAGGCTGTGCAGAGCCCCTGCTCCAGCCTCACAGAGGGAGGATGCAAAGTACACAGCTTTAGAGATTGCAGCAGGCATGGAAATGAAAGAACTGCTCTGAAGTACAGGGAGGATGGTTCATCTGGTACTTATTTAAAATTTCCTATTATTTTTCTGCTTAACTATGTTGGTTTTCACCCCTTCAGATGCCCAGCACAGGCCTGGGACAGTGGGATTGTGCTGCCAGCTCTGCCAGCCAGAGCTCCCTGTGCACTAACACAGGCTGTGAGGCTGCACTAGGGAGCTGTGGAAGGGTTGGAGAACACAAACTGAGTAACTGCAGGGACAGGGCTGAGCAGGCAGGACTCGAACATCTAAAGCTAACACTGCATTTTGCTGCTCTAACTGGCCTGGCCTCCAAATTACAGCATTCCTGACTGGTTTCTGCAGTCTGTTCTCATCATTAGCATTTGGAACCCTAAAGCCAAATGCAGGCAAAGGTGTCCTTTAATTATTTTTTGCAACCCCCCCCTTTTTTTTTCTAAGTAAGCAGTTATCCAAACTTGTATAAAACTCTCATAATTGGATTTGCTGCACACTTGGTAAAATGTTTTATTGTGTTACTACACTTCAGGCTCAGTGAAAGGAGTTGCCTATCTGGGTTCCCTTCCCCATTCTAGGCAAGATCTCTACTTTCCAATTTAAAGGCAAAAAATTGGTAGCCTAGGGTAATGTCTTTAATCATGAGAAATTAAACATAATTCTGTAGGCTGAAACAAGTTTCAAGAGGAATTCTGCACAATTGAACAGAATTAGAATGAAGATCACTGATGATGAGAGGCAGCTCAATGGCAGTAGAAATCTCAAGAGGATAAATAAACATCCAGGTCAACTATTCTGTAATAAACAGACTGAATGTGTCAGCACTAACAGGTTGGACTGAGAACTGCATTGTTTTTGCAGAGCAAATTGAGGCAATTCCTGTGAGAAGCACAAAAGTTCTCAGCTCCTGCTGGTACTCAGACACAGAAAGCTGCTGGAGAGCTTTAAATGTTCACACTGTCTCCAGTCAACATCCTGGCACAGAGTGGCAAGCAATGCTTTTGACTTCCTTTGGAGTTGTACCTTCTGCAATTTGCTGTGTGCAAGAGCTTTCATTCCCAGTCCTTCCCTAAAGCAGAGTTTATCCAATAACATGGCACTAAAGAACATGGTTGGAAGTGTCTGCAAGCCCTTGCAGTGCCCAGCTGTGCAAAGCAATGAGACAGTTCTCGCTGAGCTGATCTATGGGATTTGTTTTGGTTTACTGGGGGTGGTAGATGCACAGTTACCAAACGTGATCACTTTAAAAGACCTGACCACTCGTAGAGATGAGAGCTGGAGGTGTCAGTACTACTGAAAATCAGACTGATGGCTATTTTTAAGGAGTTACTCTAAAGTGAACACTTTTCCTTTCCGTGTTTAAACCTGCTTTTTGCTCATCACATTAAAGCTCGTGTTTTTCTACCTAGAAGGGAAAAACCAGGCTCTTACCTGCTTGCCTAGACAGGGATATTTCAGAAAAAGGTCTTAAAAGGTTAATAAGTATAGGCAGCCTCCTACCACATACACTGTATAGATCATTGCATTCCTAGTCTATTAATTTTCTATTTGGACTTCAATCAGTGACCTCAAATATTTAAATGTTCGCTCTGCCTTTGAGGCAGAAACTCTAATCTTTGCTGTTGCTTTGATATATTTGAATCAAAGAATTATGGTGAGGTGTATGAGATAATCTCCACTCCAAACAGAACATCTGATCTCCTCCTGCATTTCCCCAGAATACTGGGGTAAACCTTCAGTGACTGTTAGTACACCAAATTTACTCCTAAAGAAAATTACTCAGATTATCCATTTTTTTCCTCTATGATTCACTTCTGTATGGATGTTGAAGCAATAAGAAAGTGTTCATAGGAAGAAGGGAATAATTTATCCCATCTAGTAATTAATGCATTTTCAGTATTGCCCATTTCTTGGAAATTTTGGATGTTGTTATTCAGTTTATATTTTCTGCTTTTTAGCTGTATAAAGAATATGGATATATATAATATAGAGGTAACTAATTAACTCCTTGTATGACAAATTTTCCAACTCTTTGTCTAACAGGTGTGCTCTAAGTAAAGCAGGCTCTATAACATATATTTTGCTGGTCAAATCTTTCATCAATTAATTTGAACTATTTTAATTGAAATCTTTCCCACTGAAGTATATTGTTAGCTACTCTGACTCAAAGACTTGCTTCCTAATATATTTTATATGAGTACTGTGAAAATAAGGTGCATTTAACTGCTTTTATGTATATGGAGTATCATATACAGCAGGTTTATATATTAAAAATATATTGTTATCTGTTCAACTATTTAGGTCTCTATTTACAGGGTAGATAAGCAAATGAGAATTTTTACACTTGAAATGTAAATTTATATTTCCAGTACTAAACAAAACTAATCGCTATGTACAATGTAAACCTAAGTGGTGTTATAATAGGGATCAACCAAACCATTTCTTAAGGAAAAAGTAAATTTTTTCCCTCCTCCTACACTCAAGTTGTGTTGTCAGGGAGCCTCCCAAGCACTTGCATCCACTTGTTGGTACTCAGTGTGTAAATACTGTGAAATCTCTGGCAGTGGGATTAGACACATCATTCAGCAGTTACACCACTTTAATGTCTACATCTCAATTTTGTCTCACTCCTCTCCCACGACATCTGAGTGCTCAGGTTTTACATGATCGTAAATGCTACATTTTCATAATGCTGCACCAAATCTTTAATACTGCAGCTGTGACAAATCAAATGAAGCAGCCTCATCTGCATGTCCAGGGCAGGTTTCAGTAACTGGTGCTCTGTGCAATCATTTTCTATTTCATTTACTCCAGATTGGATGGTCTGATTTGCTTACTCTCTCCAGGATGTAGAAACACATGATACTGTTAATTAAGGTATTAAAGTAAAAGCAATTAAACCTGGTACAAGGAAATGCAGTTTCATACAGAGAATGTAACTGGAAAAGAAAAAAATTAAAGAGATACAGCATAAAAAATCAGAACATGTGGATAGATACCTATTACTAACATGTCTCCACATATATAAAAAAAATTATCACAGATTTATAACAGGTTGCAGTCCTGTTAGCAATATTAAGAAAATAATAACTTGAAAATCATTAAATTCAAGCCCTCACTGAAATACCAAGAAGCTCTTCAGGATATGATAACTGGAAATGTGATTCCCTACAGAAAATTGGGATAAGACTAAGAAAATGGAAGTTTTGGAGTAGAACACATTAGCCAGACTCAGGTATTTTTCAGAAAGTAAACTTGAATTATTACTGTATCAGCAGTGGCCAGGAAATCTTCCTGACATGCTAGAAAAGAATCTGTAGAAGCAAGTATTGCAGATACATGATGTGATTTATGGAATTAATTATTGAGCACTGTCCTGGGTGGGGTAAGGTGGCTGTAGTAGAGTGGAGAGCAGATGAAAAAGAGAATCCTTTCTCTGGACATAGCCCTGATAATTATGGCTGAATGCAGAAAGAACAGCTGAGGGCATTGTTTGGTTTTTATTTGGCAGCAAATCCAGATGATGATGTGTGATGTTGATCTGAGAGCCAGGCTTGCCTAGCAAGTCCTTGGTGCAAAAGCAAAATCTGGCTTGATGCTCTGCAGCTGAGGATGATGTGCTTGCTTTTTCTGACACAGAAACAGGACAGGTCACTCAGAAATAAACTGCCTTTTTGGGAACTTAGAGGAGTAAGCTGCAGATATGCATGTTGGTGAGGGATGATCCACAGATTGATATTTCTGATTTTATTTTCCTCATCACTAAAGGGGATGCTGTTCACTTGTCTCTTGTGCTTCCTTTGCCCTAATCTGCCTGCAGTCCTACTTGGGAGCATTCAGGAAACTGCATCTGCAGAACCCACTGCATTTAGCACTCCCTGGCTCCTGAGTGCTCCAACTTTGATACTCCAGCTCTAAATTAGAACTTCAGATGTGTTTCTGAACTATGTCAGCTCACAGCAACAACTGCTGCATCTGATACCCCCTCTAGTAGAAGACTTGGATATAGGTAAATATTTAAATGTTTAAACACCTCTGGAGTCTTGTGTGAGCCTTGACCTATAGAAAATATCCAAAGTTAATGCTTTGTCCAATGTTTTCTGCAGGGTAATTTTTCTCTAACTAAATCCCAGAATTCTTTACAATCTTTCTTTTCATTGATTGTGCCATGCAACAGCTGCCTGTGTAGCTAAACAATATCTTGATACAACCAAGAAAAAGACAGAAGTGCTGGAGAAATTTGCTTTATTTGCATGTTTTAATAATGCATGTTGTGAAAAGCTCAGAAAAGTTACCTTTTTCTCTTTCTTTCTGAGATTACATATAAATGATTTCTGCAAACAGCTCAGGCTTGATTCATCTGCTGTGATCTAGCCTTGCCTCAAGATGTTTAAAGTATCAGACAGAGGAAGGCAACAAAGATGTTTTGAAGTGTAATGGAATATTCAGATGGTGGGGAATTACAAAATATAGTGACATGAAATAGAATCAGGACTGTGCTTAGTAGGGGAATGAAAATTAGTGGAACCTGCCTTTAGTGTTCAAAAGTATGAATAGCAGTGAGGAACTGGTAAACAAAAGTTTCTAAGGAAAAAAGGAGTGTTAGATTAAAAATTTGTTACAACTATTGTGATTTATGAGAGTATAGGAAACTTGTTGAATTCATTGTCTCAGACATCAATGTTCAGTGACTGACTAGATGTTTTTGATGGGCTGAGTTAATTTTAAGAGTGTTGATAACTCTTTTTAGGCATGCTGAGATGATAATTCAGACAAATCAAGCCTCAGTCTTCCCAAAGAGAGCATATCAGGGGTCAAGAAGGGAATTTCCTCCTGGACTTACAATGAGCTGTGGCTCACAACAGAGCTCATTTCTATGAAATAGCAAGCACTGACCACTGCCTGGGGCAGTCTTCTGGATGAGGTAATTAATCTAGTTAATTAATTTTGTGAGCTGTGATGCAGCAAATTGTGTATTCCAAGGTCTTCCCTTCCTGTTTGGTTTTGAAGTAATATCATTTTTGTGATACAGAGAATTAAAGAAGTGTTTTTGTGGCAAAAGACCTTTTAGGTCATTGAGTTCAATCATTAATTCAACACTATCAGTTCCATAACCAAACTGTGTCCCTAAGTGCCACTCTTACATATCTTTTAAACATCTCCAGCAATATTTAGATAAATTCCTTTCAGCACAAGTAGGAAACCTAAGATTTTTATATTTTTCCCAGCCATGTTAACAAATTTCCAGAGGTCTAAGGTGTTTAGATGAGATTATCTGAAAGAAATAACTCCCTTGGAAAACAAAAATACTGAATGACAATTTTATTTCTTTTGTGTGTGTGTTGTGTTTAATTAATCTAAGTTTTCTAATCTGAATGCTCCAAAAGAAGGAGGCTTAATGCATTTTAACCCAGAAAATTATCTACTTGCATTATCATTATATGCTTATGATTAAACCAGTCTCTAGAGCCTAAGAAATAAATTGAGTGGCAAGTGAAGAAAATTAGGAAATGAATTTGCACCAGTATTTCAATTGATCTGCATAGTCTAACCTGGGAATTTAGGCTGGACTCTGATCATAGTGTCTAGTTATTGAAAATGGCTTTTTCCCCACTAACCACACAAATCTGATTATAACTGATATTGGAAACGGAATGTCCTTGCTGCTGCAGCACAAACCTTGTGCAGTTTACTCAGAAAGTAATGAAAATAATCTGAATTTTTTGTCTGATATATTGAGTGTAACCACTCTTGGGTTCAGGAAACCAGGCTTGATGGCCTGATCATTTCACTGAATAACAAGCACTCTTTTCTTCCCATCCTGATTTATTTGACTTCCAAGGGAACATTTTTCTCATCTTCTTGTCTCAGACTGTAGATGATTACTTGGTAGCCAGATCTTGCTTACATAGATACTGCTGTAATGTCTATTGGGATTAAAGATGCAAATTCTACTGACTTGATAGGGACAGAGTTTTGTTTTCAGCTGGGAATTTAGAAATAATAACAGCAAAACTCCTTCCATCCCTCCCACAGCTGGGGAACACAGAACCCAAGCAGAGGAGGGACCAAAAGGAGAGCTCAGATCTCCTGAGCTCAGCTCAGGCCCTGCACAGGTTATCACTGCTGAGCACTCAGATTGGAGGAGATATTCTGGATTTGGGCACTGCTTTGCATGCCTGGCATGCAGTGCCTTGGCAGTGATGGAATTGTTGTCACTTTGTCATCCGTGGTTGTTGGATGCAGCCTGAAGTTAGTAAGGATCATGTGCAACTCCAGCAAAGAATTTCTTTGTAAATAAATGTGGCATTTAAAATTAGATGCTAAAATATGCAAATAGGGTATCTGTTTTGAAGGAAAAACATGGGTATGTGTTAACTTTCTTCTAAATTAATTCAGCACAAGTGTCTTTGGAGCTTAAATGTAGTTCTCAGGAGAGTAAATACTGCATAATGTGATATGCTAGAAAAGATTTGAAATGCACCCACTAAAAGCTCATTTTACTGCTGTGTTTCACACAAACTTTCTAGCTGGCAAGTTCTACACCAATTTGCAAAGATTACAACTTGCTACTAGAAAATTACTCCAAATTGAAAATGAAACTGATACAATGACATTTTGGTTACCACTAGCTACGGCAATAATTACCAAGTAAATTTAACATCAGTACATAATAAATGCCAAGCAAATCTAGCATCAGTTGTTAAAACACAATATTGTCTAGTAAGATTTCTGTTCCATATTTTTGTGCATGTTTTTTTTGCATATACATTTTCATATTTAAGTTGCAGTCAAGTATTCAAAATGGAGAAGGCCTGTATGCATTCAGATTTTTGTACTTCTCAATTCCATTCTCCATAAATGGCACTAAAATGTTTATAGGCTTATAGTAAGATGTAGTTCATGGTGAATAAAAAATATTTTAATACTCCTTTTTTAGAATTAATATTGTCATATTAAAATATGACAAGAATATTAAGTTACATGTGTCTTAGGGACAAATTTACTAGAGCAAAATGAAAATTGAAACATTAACTATGTTTTTTTCATGTCTAAGCAGAACAAGGGTTCAGCTTCCTTGTCCTCCAGCTACAACACCTTGTGCAGTTATCCAGTTAGTTCAAATATGAAGCACAGGCAAGCTGGGGTAATATTTGGGGATTAAAAAAATGGGCAAATAATACCTAAATACAGAAATGCTGCTGCTGTGCTGGACCCCTACACCTGGGGTTTGTGGAAGTGCTCTTTTATGTCTGAGCTTCAAAACTCCACATTTGGCAACACTGGTTACTTAAAAATCAGATTGCCTCACCAGAAATACAGGGCTTAACCTAGTCTGTTGGCTCATTTAATTGAGTAATTAGGTTCTGGTTTTTTTTTTTATATTCCTCCTGCAGGATCAAAGTCTGTGTCTCTTTTAATAGGATCTCCATCCCTCTCTGTTGTGAGCTGCCAGGCAAACAGCACTGTCTAATTACACAGCTCTGCAGCAGCACAGGATGTCTCCAGTGCAGAGACATACTGACAGGATTTGCACCCTTTGTGGTTAGAAAAACCACCTAAATCCAAACTCTTGATAAATCACTGATGCTGCTCTGCCAGCCTGTGGTTCTCCCAGTGGGAGGATGTGCTGAAGTGGATGGGGCACTGTTCCCTCAGGCACACACAGCTCTGCTGGGATGGATCCCTCTGCTAGGGATGTCCTTGGCTAATGGATGGGATGAAAACAGGAGGGGACATTAGGAATAGACTGATGTAGAATGGTGTTGGGCTCTGCTTCTGCACTCTGTGTGCCCAGCAAGGGGCCACCTGAAATTGGTCCAGAGATTCTCTGCCTGTTTCCCAGCCCAGCAGCTCAATCCTGCCACGCAGCTGCATGCCCAGACTTCTCTGGGACGTGGCTTGGGTAAGGCAGTACTGCACAACCTTTATTTGCATTAGATAAAGGTGGGAAACAGCCATTGAAAGGCAAAGTCTGCAGGAGGAATAATATGTAAATTCTGTAGTTTTAAGGTCTTTTCTTTCTTTATATAGCTAAACAGAAGATTTAAATAAGATTTAAATCATCTTATCGATCTGAGGAATACCTGTAACAACTCAGTAATTAATATGCTTGCTCCCTTTTCTGTCCCAAGCAATTCCTACTGAGATATTTAGGAAATACATATTGTAACTACAGCTGTCAGCAACAAATTTTATTTATGGTTTCTGGCCATAGCATAAACCACTCGCTCCAAACATTTAACATCTTCTACCTCCCATGAAGGATGTGATGAGTGTCCATTCCTATAGATGCAGATTCTTCCTATCTTTCTATGGCAACCACACTGGATGCAATTAACTAAGTATGAAACAGCTGTAAATGATTAATCCCAAGTTTTTAGCTCAGCCTAGTGTCCTTTCTTTTGGCTCTTTTCACACAGAGCTCTCCCCTGTTGCATTTCTCACAGCAGCTAAAAGTGAGAGTGTGGCTCATTTAGCTAGAATGGAATAGTCACATCCCTGGCCAAGTAAACTGAAACAGGGAGCTAGTTCAAGATAAAGAGTGATTACACAAAAACTTTCTTTCTTTGCCTTTGCTATGCCTCTGGAGGAGCCCCAGTGGGGTAAGTGAACCTGATCTGCTGCCACCCAGGTGAGGTATGCAGAGACAAATTTCACTTGCAGGGCAGGCAACTGACTCTGCATCAGCAATAACCTGAGAAACCAGACTGGAGACTGAGAGACTTCTTAAAATCCCCTAAATTTGAGCTTTGCCCTCCAAAAACCTGATTGCAGCACTGACAATGTACAGCTTCTCCAGAACATAAACAAACCTAATCCTATCAGGGAACTGGGCTGGCCACAAGCAGTTTTTAGCAGCAGCTGTCCTGGGGCCTCACCTGTCCAGGTGCTCTGGCCATTTCCCACAGCTCGTAGCCCCTCCTGTGCCACCCAGCAGCCCCAGCACAGGGGCTGTGACAGTGACAAATGCTGCTGAGCTGGGGCTCTGTGCCAGCCCTGGTGCCACAGTCTGCACCTGCTCCTGGCCAAAACCAGCTCACAGCTTTTGCTTTCCTCACACTTCATGATGCCAAAGCAGCTTCCTTGAGACCATTTCAAATAATATTTTACTAAAATTCTGACCTCTTCACTACCACGTAAATCTTGCCTCTATCTTCTCTGCCTTGTCTAATTTCTGCTCACTTACTGGTTTTTTTGCTACAAGCTCCAACTTTGTTCTGATTAAATGAAAAGTGGTGAGACAGACTGAACAAGGTGAGCTGTCAAACACCTAGAAGACATTCCAGCATAAGATTATTTCCAAAACAAACACTTCCCTAAGAGAAGAGTTGACAAACAGCCTGAACAATGAAATTCTTGAACACCACCCAGTTGATGGGAGTCTTTTCTGGCTAATTTACATAATTTGACATAATTACTGTTATAAACGCTTGAAGAAGCTTTGGAAGCAAGAATGCCACCAAAGCCTACATTTTATTGGGTCTCATTGCATTTGGCAGCTGTACAAAACTGTGGAGCATGGAAATGTGCTCATCAGGATAGATCCTGATTATACAAACTCATACTGCAAGCTCTGAATGCTCAATGCAAGTTTCTGTACAGGACAAAGGTACCAGAGCTAGTGATTCCTTCCAAGTGCCTGCCCATCAAAACAAAATTTTGTCCACAAGGTAGCAGGGGACATCTGGTGCCTGACTGCAGCTGCCTGCAACTGAAGATAGCCAGGGAATTTAAAATTTTAAAACCAAAGTAAAAGAGACAATAAAATAAAAAAAGAACTCAAGTTTGATATATATGCACATATCTGTTTATACATACACTTCTGATCTAAAAGATGTGACTTAATAATTAATTAAATTATTCTTTAATAGATCTACAGAAGCAAGGAGTCCCCCAGCTGAGGTTAACCCCATTTTCTACTTCTGTCATGTGGAACTCACTCATCCTTACACAGTACAAGAGAGGAGGAAACTGTTACCTGAAGGATGTTTGTTTTTTTTTTTTTTAAGCTGGACAGTTCTCTATCAAGCAGACTGCTGTCTATGTCCTAGCACAGACTATGTCGGGGCCTCTTAGATTATAGTGTTTCCTCATTCAAACTATCTAACATAAATATCTGTAAAGCAGTGAAAATGCAGATTTTTGTGCTGATCGGGGAAATCTAGTTCAATTGTTTTATCCTGCTTTGGGTGCTCTGTTTCCTGCTCCCTTTCTGAGACAATTCTCCACTTGCTCTGCTGTATTTTCACTCACCTATGCCATCAGACATTCTCCTGGGATGGCTCAAGAACCCAGAGCAGTCAAAGCCCAGCTGCAGCTCAAGGAAAGTGCTACAAAGGGCTACAAAGAGCAGCTACATTTTAATTACCAGGTCATAAATTTCAAGACTACATAAGCATCAACGCTTACAGTCCTGATACTCACAGTAGTCCTGCTCACTGCACATTATGGAAAAGAAATGCCAGAGCTTTAAAAAAAGTAATAAAAAAGAGTCTTTTGAGAGAGAGAGAGCTTCCAAGACAGCCACACAATCACATCTTTTCACCAGACTAAATGGGAGCACTTCAAATGGAGTTCACCAGTTCATCTTGGCAAGCCTTGATGACATTAATTAACTTTCTTCTAACTTACAGAACATACCCAGGGCTGGGTACCAGGCAGTACGTTGAGCAATAATGACATTTTAACTGTCTTGGGTATTAGCAAAATCCTTTTTGAACAGAAAACTTTTAATTATTTCATTTGTCTCTTAATTTATCATGAAGAAACAATTAATTAGCTTTCACTTCTCTTTGGGAGAAGTTCCTTTGCAGAAGGAAGAGAGAGCCATAGTGTCAAATTTACCTTCATTGAGAGATTTTAGCTGGAACATGGAATTGCAACAAACCTAAAACTGCTAAATACCATTTAAAAATATTTTAATAGCTAAATTATCAAAGCCTTCTATTGCTGCCCCCGACCCCTCCCCAAAATATACTCTAACATCATCAGTATTATGAAATAGCAGCAGTATCCTGGAGTAGAAACCATTCATTGTCACCCAAACTTTGGGGCACACAGTGCATTCACTGGAGAGGTGGACCATGCTAAAATGCAACTGAAATACTCTTCAATGTTAATTATACCTTTTAGAAATAGTATTAAAAAATCAAGTGCAGAGATGGATACGGTGAGCCTCCCCTCAGGAGAAGACTAGTGTTACAATTTGTGAAAAAATATAATTTAAAATTTGCCCTTGAGGGGCCAATTTAGGGATTTAACATCTGTTGCTTGAGAGCTACCTCTTAAAGACCTAGATGACTTTCAAGTACAAACACAAAATAAGCTACACTTCACTGATTAATGTCCAGATGCTGTCTGCACCAAGATTGATACTAACTGTATCAACAAGGTCCTAAAGTATATGGATAATGGCTGTTTAAGAAATTATTGAGTTGACAGAGAAGATATTTGCCAATCCACATGGATGCTACAGAAAAATTAAATGCTGGAAAATAAATTGCTTTTAATGGTGAGCCTGTGGGCTGGAGTACCCAACTACATTTGTTGACTCAAAACTTCAGAGGAGCAGCTGTGACACCAGGCAAACTCAAACCAGCTATGGCATCTCCCCCAGGAGCTAAATCATGCACTTGCTTTAGAAAGCAATGTCATTTCATTTCATTGAGTCACCAGTGTGCCAGTATCTGACATGGCAAAGTTCCATTCTGTTAAACTTACCTTAGGGAAACACTCATCTTTCTTTGAAAACCAGAATTTGACTGTCTTTAGCTCCCAACCATTGGGACCTAATTTATCTCCAGGGTAACATATATCCCTGTGTGGAAACACTGAGATGCCTTGAGCCACCTTGCCATTTCCTCTGAGCTAAACCAGAGTTATCTCCACAGGTGTTACATGGCAGATCACCTTTTCTGGCCCCAGAACTGCTGTGTGGCTTCTTGACTCTCCCTTGTGTATCTAAATCAGTTCTGAATGCAGACACCAGGCCTGGCCATAGTGTCCTATCAGCATCCTCATCACTGGGAAAGCATCTCTCAGCCTGTCCTTGAGCCTTTCTGCATCTCTCACACTCATGTGTAGAAGCCTTTTTAAGAAAGAAACTGCAGAACTGGCACTTGTTATGAGGCTGTTATCACCAATGATCCACTACCCCCATTTCTAAAAAAAAAAAAATTCTGTTCCTCATTTTTTTATAGGTTACTTTAAATTTGACTCTATTGAGATAACTTTTTTTCACCTCATAGCAGTTCTCGCCTTAACAACAAGTTATTCATGGTGAACTCAGAAAATATAATACAAGTTTTGTACCCTACTGAGGTAGCTGACATTGGAATCAAAACTGAACACCAGCTTCCTGGCTCTGTGCAAAGAAAGCAAGGATAAATCTGGGGCTGTTCTGTTAGCAAACAGATTACTCACACTTCAACACAGAAACAGAGCTTTAAAACTTTCTGAAATGGCTGCTGGGTAAGAATTACCTGAGTAAATTGCCAGTAAAGCTTCATTCTCTTGGCTTTGGCATAATTGCATTCAATGAGCCTGGGCCTGCTGTTCACATCCACCAGGCATCTGTTGTCATCATCGTCGATGGTGGGGCTCAGAACACCCACGTGCAGCTGCTGACTGCTTGTGTAATAAACA
Organism: Toxostoma redivivum; assembly: GCA_013397375.1. NCBI lineage: Eukaryota > Metazoa > Chordata > Aves > Passeriformes > Mimidae > Toxostoma > Toxostoma redivivum. Next base: position 636,224 of record VXBI01013605.1, read on the forward strand.
TTCTGCAACAGGAAGCACAAACAGCATTTGTGGCCTCTGCACAGAAGCACCACTTTTACCCAAAAGCTAATGGCAAAGATAAATATGCCCAATAGCAGTAGGCTGACCCCACAGTGGCTCTTAAATTATTTCCTGTCATGAAGGAAGCAACACAACATTTTAAAAGTTGGTCTAAGTTAACAATTAATTGCTTAAATGCTGTTTAAGTATTTCAGAGGAAATATGCAAATAAAACTGATTATTGTCTCATCATGTGCCTTTTTACTTCTGTTTTCTATTGTCACACTGAGGGTCTTCAAAGAGGAAGAGACACACCCTGGGACTGGCTTGAATATGGCCATCAGCTCTGATTAGACTGTTTCATCTGAGGATAACACCTCACTGGAGAGCCAAAAAAAGGGAACAGCACCACAGGAGTTCAGAGCATCTCAATCTTTTATAGGACAGATAAAAAGATAAATGAAGGTTTTCTACAAACACATGCTGAAACCCACACTTGAAGCAGCTACTATATGCAAAAAAAAGTTATTAGCAACTGGAGACAGATCCAGGCAGGAGAGAGAACAGAATGACCACATTTCAGGGCATTTGTTCTCATTTTACTCTTTATATTGATACCTAGAAAGGCTGACCTGGAACAGAGACTAGACAGAGCTAAATGGACAAAACAGGTATTTATTGAAAAGCCTTAAAAGCCTTGGGCATACTCTTGGGCTGCTCTCTATTTCTAGCAAAGAAGGGCCCTGAAAGGCCTCAGGGATTACACTTGGGATCAAAGACATGAATTTATTATGTTATACAAATTCTTTCTACTCTGTTTGACTACAAAGACGTGTGGGAGGTTTCTCTAGAAGAAAGAAAAAAATGGGGAATGATGGAGGGGATTTCTCTTTCAGATTGACAGGTTACATGTCAGCCCAGGAAGGTAACACAGGACTATGCCAGAATTGCCTGTTTGCTATTCACAAATTCAATTTATTTTGCTAAAATCCGGCCTTTTTTTTGGAAGTACCATAAGAAATATGAAATGGAATCATTATGCATCAGGTGTTAAATTTTTAGTAACTCAGTGGTGGCAGAGTCACAACAGACAAGAGTGGACAGGAGCACCCAATTAATGTCCCTGTCATTTACTGTAGCTATTCTATTAATCTGTAATAAAAGGAAAATGGAAATTACGCTGGGTGCCCAGAATTTCCTGGTATTTGTTCACTGTTGATGTTGTAAATTGTTCTGTGTGTGAGCATTCTCATTTGTGATAACCTTGGTAAAATAGGAGAGAAAGCAGAAAAGCAGAGCAAGCCAGACCTGACAAAGATTTAGAAGCTCCATGTAATTAAATAATTAAATAAATAAATGGAATTAAATAAATAAATGGAATTAAATAAATAAATAAATTGATGTAAAAGTAGATAGATAAATGTAATAAATAAATACATAAATAAATAAAATGAATGCTGGAAGCCGTCAATGCAGGGATTGAATGCAATCACAACAAATGGTGGTGTTTTGGGCAGACCATGTCCCCTGTTTACCCTCCTGTATCACTGCCAGGGCAGATGTAACCTGACAGAGCTGCATTAAAGCTAATTAAGTTACCATTAACGCTTTAGACCAATCTAAGGTTTTGCCCCCCTTAATGAAGTTTCATTGTTTTCACCCCACATAAATGATAACAAACCTGAGCTGGCTGAGGTGAGTGGAAGTTTTAAGAGGTTAAATAGAGAAAAGTTGAATAGTTCAGTCCTGCCCTACAGGAGGAGAGCAGGGTAATAAAAGGACCCGGCAGAGCACATTTCCAGAATGGATGGTTATGATTGAAGTAAACTGTAAGAGCTATGGGCACACTAACAACATCACACTGCATCCACAACTCAGGTTATTAACATCCCTGCAAACAAAACTGATGCCTTAGAAAACCAATAAACATTTAGAATGCACTTTCTAGACAGGACAAGAGCAACTATTTTAAACAAGTTTATGATCTATTTAGACTTTTTTTTTTTTTTTTAAGAAAGAGACTGAGGTAGTGACAGAGCAAGGCTGTAAGATCAAGATGATCTTAAAATGGGATTGTTAGGACACCCTACAGATGAACTTTTGTTGCAGCTCATTTACCTCTTACCTGAAAATACTACTAGAAAACATAAAGGGTAATTGTCATTTATTTAAAATTTTAACTAATAGGAAGGGATACTTCATTTCAGCATGTTGTCACTACAGAAAACATGAGGCAAGAAAATAAAGGGGGGGTTGCTTTTTTTTCCTTAATGATGCGTATCAGTCACTGGAAACAAATGAGCAGGCTTGGCTGTAACTCTGAGAAGGGCATTGTGGGGCTGTTTTATCAGCTCAGACACCTCAGCCTTTTGCAGCGTGGCCTGAAGGCTGCAGGTGATCATTTCACCCTCTGGACAGAGCAAACCCAGTCCAAACTGGGTTCAGAGCAGCACTGGCTCAGCCTGAGCCTCTCCCTGGGCACCAGCAGAACCATGGCTCTAGCTGGAGGAACCACTCATCCTGCTTGTTGTAAATCTGTACAGAAACAGAACCATCAAATACAATTGTGCTTAACAGATTTAATTAGCAGGTTGCTAATTAAGAGAGCCTACCTGCTAATATCACTTCATTTTTCATTGTGGACCAGTTAGGAAAAGAGGTGAGAAATCCTGAATTCTCACCCAGTATTGGGAAAGTTCAGGAAGTGGCACATAAAAATAAGCTCCAGCTGAAACAGAACGTGGCAGCCTGTCCAGCAGGGCTCTTCCAAGGTGTCCCTTTGCTTATCCACTCATGTGGACAATATTTAACTGTTCTATACATCATAACAAACACTTAAGTCTCTTAGATAATAAATCCATTTCTTATTTCACTTCAGAATTGAAAACACTGCACAACCTTGCAGCTTGACTGCTGTGTTTTCTGCTGGAGGAATCACATCAAAAGCACACAACCTCTAAAAATTTGATTTGAGCATCATGTTAGCCAACAGAGAGGTACTGGTTTGTGTTGCACTTGGCCAGAAAACTTATCTTAAAACCTACCAGAAGTCCCCGGTTCCTCTCCCTCATCCTGAGAATGAAACAGTCCCTGCTCTGAGAGAATACAATAATAAATCTGTTGGGATGAAGAGAGGAGATCCATTTGTAGAAGAGTCAGCTATTGACACTACTGCTTACTGTTCTAGTTTGAAACCTAAAGCTAGTAAACATGAAACCATGGTAAAGCCTCCCTTTGAACAATTTCCTGTATTAAAAATACTTTAATTGCTTTCATACCACACCTTCCTGTTTCTATTTGCTTACTTGCATTTTCCAAAATACTTTTTTCTTTTTTTTTGGGGGGGGACGGGGGGTGGCAGCTTATAGTTTTTTTGTTTGTGGCTTAGAGTGTTTTTTCTTGTTTAAGGATGGTGCACAAATTAGTTGTCTGGAGCAGGCTGTAGGAGAATACCTGAGTTACATGAACTGAATCACCCTTTCAAAACATACATGCTAGCTATGCACACTATGCCTTTTTATTGAACATATTTTAAATTTATCTTCAGGTAAAGTATGGCCTTACAGATTGAAACCATGCTCATGCTTTAACATCCTGTAGCCCTATAAACACACAGCTTACACTTGTGATTTAAACAAGTTGTTAAATAGATAAATGGTCACAGCAGTCCTTCTTGAGGAGGATGCTTTCCACAAGCATCAACAAGCACACAAGCTGTTTTTCAGTCCACTTCAGCACAAAATGGACAATTGAGGCACTCTTGTTTAAAACACTTGAAAAGATACAGGTGAAACACATTTTACCAGCACATTTGTTCTACAATATTGCAAACATCACCATCAAGCAACATAACAAGACAAATCCTGTAGTAATTCAGGGCAGTGATTTGCTGAACTCCAGTACTGTCCTGGGAGTGAAATGACTGAACACTAAACATGGACTGCTAAGTTGTTGGGATTAGTGTGAAAATTTTACTCAGAACTTGGACTTTTTATTTGAGCTACAACAGCAAATGTCACAGCAGTGCTTGCTCAAGGGACTAGACCTTAGACAAAACTTTTTTTAGTTCCACTGAAGCCAGGACACTTGTTGTATGCTGATTTACAGCATTCATTCCAAGCTCCTTAGGAAAACAAGCACACATCTTCACATCACCATCACACACACACTCCCAGAGGAGCCACTGAATTTGCACAGAAAGAATCCTGCTTGGATCTTGGTACCAAAGCACCAGGTAACAACTCCCTTCATCTGTAACAAAATAAGCCTCCTTACATTTCATTAGTCTGTTCTAGCCCACAGCATTTTACCATTTTTTTTCCACTATAGCAGCACTGATGTACAGCTGTGTCTCCTGGGCACCTGGCAGGGAGCACTGCTGCTCAGGAAAAATAAGGCACTTGCCTTCTCAGAAAGTGAAGCTGCAAGGATTCAGCATTACTGGTAGGGAGAAACTGTAAAAACCTGGGCAGGGTTGGTGACCCACAGTGTCTCAGGGTGTGCCCTGAGCCTTTGGCACTGCCACCTCTCACTCTGAGTGCCATGCACACAGGACAGCCTGGCTCTGGAGCAGCCAGGGCTCCCTGCCTTCCCTGCAGGTCCAGATGCATTCCCTGACCACAGCAAACCTCCCCTGGAAGCCTGGGGCTCACAGCAGCCTAAAGTGATGGGAAGGAAATTCCTCAAAACAAAACCCTGTGTTATCAGTCTGGAGGTTTGCAGCAAGCAAATGATTAAAGTAACTTTTTTAAAGAGCTCTCCTGCCTGAGTCTCAAGAGAAGCATGCTGGCTGCCTCCAAAGCATCACAGGTGTCTGCCACAAGGCTCCTTTTCCAGGCTCTTTTGGGTTCTCAAAGACTAGTCTCAAAACTAAATTCTTCATAACTCATCTTCCCCCAGACTGTAAAATGTGGGGGTTTCTTGGAAATTGTTTCTGGTATTTTTAATATCTGCTGAGAAACTTGGCCTGCAAATACCCTTATGTCTGTAAACTGGCACCTTCCAACTAAAGGACCAATTATTCTGGAGCTTTCTTGAATTTATTTTACTACAAGTGTCCTATCTAAAGCCATCGCTCCATTTCCATCTGCTCTACCCAATAATCTCTCTGTCTATTCACATTAAGACAAGAAAACTGAGATTGGTATCTCATAATTAAAACTAATAAAATAGCTCCCCAAATCCTCATATGAGGTGGAAGTGTGAGGTTTTGTCAAGGCTTACTTATTTTTGTTAAACAGTTTATCTTTTTCTCTTAAGAAAAGCATTTATTTATCCTGAAAAAAAAGATACCTAAAGGATGAGAATATGAATGAGTGGTAGTTGAGAGCTGCATAGGATTCTCAGGAAATCATAATGACTAGGAACTATTCGAGAAAATTAGGTGTTTGAAATGTTCTCCACACCTGCATTCCAGGTGAACTAGTTTGCTCAATCTTATTTTTTCTATTTAATATTCTAAGCTTAATATTTTCTAAAAATTTGCTTGACTATCAAGAAAGCTTACAATATTACAATGAAAACAAAACTGTATTCAGTACTGCTACTCAGACCAACTGCAGAAATAAGAAGTACTTCACCCTTAATTTTTCATTGGACCAAGCAATAACCTTGCTCATTTTTGGGGAATGCCAGGACTCTCCCTCTCTCCTGACACAGTCTCATATAGCAAATCAGCAGGGAAGAGAAAATGGAGAGTTCATGCTTGGAGTCACAGTCTCCCTGAAATCTCAGTTGTTACATCAGAACAAAGGGTCTTTTTGGCCCTTCTGTTCCACTCATCTCCTCTGAGACAAATCCAGCTTTCAGCTGTAATCTTGAAACAGCACTTGCCACAGAGCTCATCCTCTGCTCAGCCAGTGCTCCCTGCAGAGGATGCTGAGCATCCCTGCCCAGCACACACACGTGCCAGGGGCAGGGAGGGAGCCCAGCACAAAGCAGAGCTGAGCAACAATGCTCCAAGTGAGAAAACAAGAGTTAGTGATGTACAAAGGGTAGAGCTGAGAGGATGTGTATGGAACCTAGCACGTGCATGCAGAACACGTCTTTGCTGATGTTAAACACCTCTGACATGCTTTGGTTCTTCTGTTTACGCAGGGGGATGATGCTAAACACAATCCACAGAATTCTCTCTCGTACTTCAGCCAGGCAGAGCCAGACCAAAGGGCTGGGACAAACCTCACTGGTACAGATCACCCACCCACTCAGGGCCTGGCAAACTGGAAGGTGCTGCTGCTCTCTCTGAATCACCAAATTGATTGCCATGGCAGGTTTCCTGTAGGGCTGGAAGGGTAATTTTGGTGCAACACCCACATCTCCTGTGAACACACCTAAATCTGCTGTGGAAGAAATGAAATCCCAGGTAATTCCAACATTTTTTTTTGCCCAGTGAAAATATTTCAAACACCTACACAAGATAAAATCTGCATAACTCCCCATGATGCTGTAGAGTACAGGGAGGGTAAATGAGCTCTGCTTACTTGGACACAAATGCACAGCTTTGGCCTTTTCAATGATGTCATGTAGAACTTCTGTCCTTGAGAAGTTTGCCCTAAGAGGTCAAATTGTGGTTCCCATTGCAATTAACACTGAAATTCCACTGACTTTGAGTGCAATGGGATTTTTGGCTCCAAGTTTGTTATGAAACTTTGAAAAGCCATCAGACTTTATAAAGACTTCAGAGCTGAAGTGGGTTGCCAGTTGCAGTAAATTATTCATAGGAGCTGGTTTATCATGTAGCAGAAAGTTACTCTGAGATGTTCAACTTAACACGAGATGATTATCTGAAGGATAAATTGCCAACTCCCCACTGTAAGTTTAGAGCAATACATACCAATTTTCAGGCTGAAAGCCATTTGTAATCCTTATGGCAGTGTTCCCAGATGAAATCACACTGGAGACTGGTACACGACTCTGCATTTCTAATGAGCAAACTTAATGCTCACCACCAGCAGTATTTATTTGCTACCTTGCCTTTGGCATAATAACTATGAGGGATAAGAAGCCTGATTCACCACTGCTTTATTCCATCTTTGAACCATATTTTTTCCAAATGAATCCATGAAGTCATTTATTGTCAGGAGTAATATATTAACATACTAGGTCCAAAGTCTCATAGCAGATTCATCTTTGACTGTAACTCCAGCTAAGGAGCAACCTGGAGGATTCCAGTAAATCCACACTTAGCTCCCATTGCCTTTACTTGGCTGTTTCTATTGTTCCTGATTCCTATTCTGGCATTTCTTGCTACATGAACCATCTGAAAGAAAAGAGCTTTCCAACCCTGCTAAGAAAATGCCCAACAGAATCCAAATTCATCCTGAGCAACACAAACACATACATCACTAAGATAAAAACCAAGTGTTTTCCCATTTACTATTCATGCAGGAAGTGGCAGAGGAGAGAGGCTGTGCTGCCCTTAGCAGCAGGGTCTCTGTGTCTTGTGCTGCCCTGAAACACTGCTAAGGAAAGAAATATGAGAACATGGGCTGAGAATTATAGAAAGTTACCCCTAAGCCACAGGTCAACCCTCAGAAGATTCATGCTATTTTTGGAGGCAGGTTTGCAGCCCGATGATTCAACTTTAAAACCATGATGATGATATTTATCCATGATGAGATAACTATGAGTCTTGGCTTAGTGAAGAGCTGACAAACAGCTTGGGTATACCAAGTGTAGCAACACCTTAACTCAGATTTTAATTGTATTAAAATTAATTGTATTAAAGTGTAAGAAAGATTCACTATTTAACTTCAGTGTTCAGATTTCTATCTACTGAATTAAGGCACCAGCATACTGATTATCTGACCTACTTGCTCTTCTTCATGTCCATGCACTAATTAAGACCTGAACTCTGAGCACCAATATTTGATAGTAATAAAACCAAGGTGCTCAGGAGTTTTAAATAATACAATGTGGTGCTATAAATACATGCTTAAAGACACAAAAATGTTAACATTTTAATAGAAAACAGACAGGTACTAAATGCCAGACCTTTCCTTTTTAATTTAAATTCATGAACTCATATTGCAGTGGAATACCTAATTCTGGTGTTGCCTACTTTGGTATTCTGCTTTGGTTTTATTTAAAACAAGCAAACAAAAATCCTATTACTTAAGCTCCACTTTTTAAATTGAATAAAGCTGTCAATCATGGGGCTTATGTATGCTCTCAGTATTTACTGCAATAGTTCTCTTAATTCTGGTAAATACAGAATTAACAGGACCTGGATAAATTAAAATTTTACTTGATTTGCTTCCTAATGCTTCTCTGGGTTTTGCTCTTTTCTCTGCACAAGATCTCTACATCTCTTCCACAAGAAAAAATTAAATTTAAATAAATAAATAAATAAATAAAGGCAGCAAAAAATCCAGAACCATTCTGGCATCTGTGTCTTGTTTTTTTTAAAAAACACGTTGTCTTATGGCTCCTATGACTTGGACCTATCTGCAGTTTCCTTCATCCTTCCCCACCAATCTCTCCTTACCCTTCTTTTTTTTATTCTGTGGATATCTAAAGAACCCCATGTCTTTCTTACCCTGATTTCCTTTCCTTCAACACATATTCACCAGGAAACAAACAGCCTTTGTTTCCATATGCTGGAGCACTGGTCCATCCTTTAAAGCAGAGCTGACTTCTAGACAAATTAAAATCTGAGCTAGTTCACTGCCATCTGTGTATAAGCATTTGATAGCTCAGCATCAATCATTTTAAAAGCAGATTTTTTTTTTTCCTTTTCATAGCTAGATCTCCAGATCATTATGGGCCAGTCACATTCAGATAATTGTGTGTTTACATAATGCACATCTTCACCTTGAACCTCTTCCCAAGTCATCAAGTCTTGCCACACAGCCTATTTTTCCTGCACTAAAATACAGCTTTTCCACTTAAAGTTGACCTTTGCTGGTTTCCTCACTGATGTCAAGACTCATACCCACTTCAAATCCCTCCTGAATGCTTCTGGAAACTTGGTTTTCAGGCTGCCTTTCAGGAAGGTAAAATCCTGCCTTTTGTTCTATTTTCCACACTGCTTAGACTGCTTGTGTGCATTTTCCAAGCCCTTCTGAACCCTTCTCTTGTTACTTATCAGCCAAGCAAGTATTACCAGCTCCTAATTACCAGCCTTCACTGTTCTCTGCCCGCTCCATAGAATTTCCCAAATGTCCAAAAAGAAAACAATAAATCAGTAATTTTAATTTTGCTGATGAATCCAAAGCATTGAACTCAAGAATGCTGTGTCAGTACCTCCAAGCATTCCCTTCTCCCCTCTCCCAGAATCTCTTGTTTCTAATACTATATTTGTAGGCTTTAGCTCTTCAAGGGCATAGGGGTTTTATTCTGAGCTTGTAGAGCACTTGATATAAAAGACATCTGGGTCATTATTGGAATGCCTAAAACTGCAATAATAAGCATAACAATAAAAGAGATTCAGTGCCAGGGATGTATCAGGCAGCTTACCACTCCTCACAAAGTTGTTCTTCCAGTGGTATAACCTTCTGAGAGTTTTCTGAAATAAATTGTTTTATTTCTACCACTATTATGTCTTCTAAACTAAATTTGATGAATTTTTTTTGTCTAGAAGAGATAAGTTAAGGCAAAGTACAACCAAGCCCCACACCCTCTTAAGATGCTCTACAGTAAACACCTGGATCTCAAAGGCTTTGAAGTTCTGGTTTGTTTGTTTGAGGTTTTCAGTTTGTGGATTCATTTAGTTTTGCTTTCTAATCAGCCCTGTCATGTTTAATTTTGTATGGCAGTGAGCAATGACTGTGGGTACAGAGGTCCTTTAACTCCTCTTGTGTTCCACAAGTGCTGTAATTTTTCATCATTTTGTGACAGGAACAAAGGAAGGCAGTTACTGCAAACTCTGGAAAAATCCCCAGCTCCCTACAGGTATTTCTTAACACCTAAGCCTTCTCTTTCTCCTGGCTTCACTGAAAGGAATCCCAAACCTGTTTCTAAGATCAGCTGACCAGCTTCACCCATTTTTACAATCCTGAGTGCATTCCATGTCAGTTTTCCACAGGTACCACATCGACACCAACACATGCAAATTCAATTAAAAAATTGTCTGAAATATAGTTACTTTTGGTGCTGAAGACAATAAAATAAAGACATTAAAACTTCTACATGGAAGTGAAGCAACACATTTTAACCTAAGCTCATTAGTGACAATCTCTCCTTTGGTTTTTTTCAACTACTAGCAAGGACATACTTATTTTTTTCCCACAGAAAAACTCCAAAGAACAAATACACCCATAAGAGTTCATCAGCCAGAGTTAAGTTTATAAAGTGACCTTCATGCAAGCACCTTTGAGAGGACAAATCAAAATGTCAAATCATCTGCAACCAAAGAACCCACTTAGAGACTTAAATTACAATGGAAATGCCAAAATTCATCTGCAAATTGAAACTAAAATAATAACTTAGAACATCCCAGGGTGTCAAGAGCACTCTGACAAAAGGGAAGCTCTGAAGTTTTCACCTACTCCTAATAGCAGTGTTTCCTTCAGCAGCAGTTTTAACCTCCCATTTGACCTGCTCACCTCTCTGAAATGATTATACTCTGAAAGTCTTACTGTGGATATTATGGAAGTTGTGAATTAGGAACACACAACCCATCTGGAGACCCACAGGATGAGCAGCACCAGTGGTCTGAAGCACTCCAACACAGTGAGAAGGAACAAAACCCTCTACAGTACAGCAGAGAGCCTCAAACATCAAAATAAATGGAATCCCACTTTGTTCGAACACAGAAATGTGAGAGAAACTCAGCACAGATGCACATCACTCAGACAATTTTCTTCAGTGTTTTATCTCTCACCTGGCGCCAGGAATTGTCTTACAGCTGAGATATTGCCATCTGGGAACACCATCTTAAGGGCTGATTACCTGCAGGTCCATTGTGCTGTCTTAGGTTGCAATGCAGGATGTGACCAAAAGAATGTATTCTATCACCAGCTGTTAAACCAGGTGGAGCAGTGATCCTTATCTCCGTGGGAGATATTCTCTGCTAATATTCCAGCTGTTAAACCAGCTGGGGCAGTGTTCTTTATCTTTTCCATGACCCATCCCTCCTCCAGGAGATATCTCCTGTTAATGGTCCATGGAGTCCCAGTGCATGGCTGATAAAATTCCATCATCCCATGGGGTCCCAGGGCATGGCTGATAAAATTCCATCATCCCATTGGGAGATGCTCCACCCAGGGGGAGGAGCCAAGCCTTTCCTGCCTAGATAAAATCTGAGATCTGGAACACCAGAGCAGCCTTNGAACACCAGAGCAGCCTTTTTCCACTGGACCCCGGGGAAAAACCAGAGCCTTCCACATCATCCCTGGGCCTTGGGAGGAAAACTGCCTCTTCTCCAGGAGCACTGCTGCAGCAGAACCACATCTGTCACTGCAGGAGGATGCAGCCCCCATGGGATGGCACTGCCCCAACCCCTGACTGACTGACGGGGGCAGCTTGTATTCTAACTCTGGCAGTGGTTTGGGTTTGTTCTCTGTAATTCTGTATTTCTAGTTTAATTTTCCTAATGAAGAACTGTTATTCCTATTCCCAGATCTTTGCCTGAGAGTCCCTTAATTTCAAAATTATAATAATTTGGAGGGAGGGGGTTTACATTCTCCATTTTAAAAAGAGGCTTCTGCCTTTCTTGGCAGACACCTGTCTTTCAAACCAAGACATTTGCATTTCCATGCACAGAACGTTCAGTACTGCAGTTCCAGTGACAAACAGTTCTTGTGTCAAGCTCCACCACGTGAGCTGCTCAGTGGTTACTTCTGGAGTCTTTTCTCAGGTTAGAATTAGTCACTTTCCAGAGTAAAACCTGACACTATCTGCCTCAGGTTATCATGTCATACATGCCTACATTGATAGACAAGGCAAATTCTATATGTAGCCTAGTTTCATGCTCGTAATATTATCTTTAATAGACTATAAACAATGAAATCTCTGTCAGGTTTAGTTGCCTGCTTTGTCATAATATGAATAAAATTTCAGACATCTCATGTCTGTGCTGTGATGTCCTTTTCTTTACATGACTTATGTGATTTAACAGCCAACTTCACAATAGAGTATTAATGGATGAGACAGCTTGAATTCTGATGTTGCAGACCTGACTGATAACCACCAAAGCAAAGAGCACATTTACCATTTTTTGTTGATTATCTCTGTCATCAACAATTAAGGTTTTCTCCTTTTATAGACGAGCAAAGGCCATTTACATTTTCCTTTGGGTTTGTGCTGATAAGTGAACAGCCTGTGCATTGGCTGTTCAGTGGGCAGGGGTGAGAGGTGCAGCTTGGTGCAGTCTCCCTTCCATGGAGAACAAAGGAAAGTTACTCTCTTACCTGGGCACACTTGGGACTATTTTGCCTCTTAAACTGAAAAAAAGAATGTCTCATATTTTAAATGGACAGCATCAAAATTCAAGCAAATCCTTAATCACAGTAGCCTACAGAAAGTAAAAATATTATGCCTTAGCTGTAGATAATGTATTTCAAGTAATAAAGCCTATCACTCCAACTGATTTGTTTCAATCTTTACTGTTAGTCTCTCTCTGGAGAGACTGACAGGAGCTCATGAAGTTTTATCCATCCCAACTGTATCCTAAAAGAAAATTTCTTCCCTGAAATACTTTTAAGCTCTCCAAGGCAAGTGGAGAAATATATGTGCCTTAATAGAACAGGCACCTTCCCTGCCCACCAAATGTCTTGAAGGAGTGGCTCCACTGTTTTCAGGGTGACAGCAAATGACACTCAGAGAAAGAAGTCACATCTAGAATTTAAATTAAGATCCTGCACATTATGACCTCATGCAGAAGCTGGAGCTTCAATCCTGCCTGTGTTCATGAATAAATTGCAAAGTTCACAAAGCTCTGCAAGTCAGATTGAGATGTGTCTCAGGCTGGAATACTATGCTCATATCCCAGAGATTCCTCTTTTCTTCTGCTCTTCTGGCCCCCAAAAGAAGGGCAAAGAAAAGCATCACCTAATACATTTCTATCACTAAATGTGCTTTTCGTGCCAATGCCATTTTAAACAGAAAGATGGAAAAGAAGAATGCCATTAGAAACAACCATATACCACGGTTTACCATCAGTATTTAAGTCTTAAAAATAATTTGTAGGAACAAATAAACAAATAAAGCAGTTCAAAAAGCAGAAGATAGCCTTGATGTCAAGGAGGACATTAATTCAACTGCCCTAGCTGTGAGGAAGCCTTACTGTGCTTGGCTGAGTGAGCTTCACTTCTCCTACAATTACAGAGGCTGCCAGCTCTGAGTTGTGCCCCTTGCACAGATCAGGCTGTAAACCTTGGCAAGAAAGGAAACTGCAAATACTGTGATATGCAAAGGCATGTTGCTTAATCATGCAAATGGTATGACATCTCCCCCTATTTTCATTCATTTAATTTAATTTCATTTCTGGGCCATTCAATCATACAGTGAAGGCTCAATATAAACTCAGGCCTTCCCAAGCCAAGCAGAAGAGGCTCAGATTTCTGAGTAGCAGCTTATCAGATGGATGAGGCAGCAAAATAAAACCAACAACTCTAAACTTGGGCTGTTTAAATGACCTTCAAGTACAACACTGAATAGCTAAAATATCTCTGCTAAGCTCCAGGCTGCCAAGGTACCACTGGGCTGTGACGCTGAGCCGCCTTCAGCACCAAAGACAGATTATGTTAGATTTTCCCCTGCATTTTCTGCCTGTCTTAGGAGGCTTTATTTTAATATCTGAAGTAGATTATCCCATAACAATATCTGCAGGACACAGACTTAAAGAAAAAGCCTGTTGTCTTGCTGTTTAGAATTAATACAAAGACTAGGCACATCAGTCACTCATAATTAAAAGTCACTGAATATTCACAATATAAATAATAGTTCTTTCAGGACTCTTCTAAGGAAATTAATTTTACAATATCTTTTTGATTGTTCTAAACCAACAACAACTACTGTTAGCTTCTTAATTTGCATATGAATAGAAACACCAGTATGGATTATTACACTTGTCTATTGCACAATAAACTATTTAGTGATTTGTATTATTTTGTGCAGATCATCCCTAAAGCACAAATCTGTGGCCCTACACAGGCCCTCTAGGGCCAGATGTTCCCTCAGAGGACAGGGGTGGCAGAGGCATGCACTGGAGAATTGTGGTTTGGGAATTAATTAATAATTAGCGGAGTGGAATTCTCCCCTCCTCCCCAGGGGACACAGAGGGAATGCCAAGGGGAGACACCACCACTGCATCCTGCATCCACATGCCCACCCCAAACTGCACAGAGGGAGGGCAGTGACCCTCCCAGTTCCTGGACAGCTCCAGCCAGCCTGTGCAGGAGCTCAGGAAAGTTCACACCCTGTCCTTGTCCCAGCTGGGCTGTCGTGACCTGCGACATGAATTCAGTGTGGCCAAACCCCAAAAGAGCAGAGCTAAGTTTGACCCAAAGCCACACTAACTGTACCTAGCTTTCCCCTCAAACTAAACCAGACTGAAGCAAAGCATGAGATTTTCAGTCGACAAACTGCTGGTCCAGATCTCCCCTTGGTGCCCACCTGGAGGACACAACTACAGCCAGGTACAAGGGATTCCTTCAGCATGCTCCTTCCCCAGCCCACTGCTGTCAGCCCCCCAAGCAGAACCCCAGCCAGCCATGTGCCAGTCTCCAGTACAGCTCACTGTGTGCCTTGCACCTGCCAGATCCACGGCAGGAAGAACAGTAAAATCACACTGCCCACAGTCCTGATCATTCAGTATGAAATCTCTGTGTGCTTCCAGCCAACAGAGTCCTTTCCTCGCCAGTGGAGATGCATCAGCCCTAAAAGGAGGTGCCAGAAAATTTTGTTCCTGCAACAGTCATGGGACAATTTGGGAGATGAATGGGAAGCTGAGGTGACAGGCTACATCCTCATCTGAGATGCTGAACCACACTGACGTACCTGATCCTGCTATGGTGCTGAGCACTCTCTAAATAAAAGTAACTTTACATTCTCTGTGCCACATGGGGCACCAGATTTACTCTTCTGTTGCACACAGTATCTGACTTGTTCGAAGCTGCTTTGCATTTAAGGCCTGGTTTAATTATTATTTAATTAAAGCCATTTCATGGCTGTTACCCAGAGAATATTTCATTAGGTGCTGACTGAAATCCTTGGGTCAGCCAAGTTGAAATTAGAGTTTTAGAGTCACTGTCCTGCTCTCCTGAAGCACCCAGAGTTTATCCTTCACCATTAGCTCAGGGCTCCATCCCCACTGTTATTTACACCATTGACTCACTGCTGCCACTGGTTCCTACTGAAGATGGAACATTTTCATGGGTTACTCTATTTAGTGATAGTTACCTTATATCTTTAATGCTTGGTTTGCTCCTTTAAAGAAGGTGTCAGAAATGTTAGAGTTTCTTTTATATCTGTCTTGGAGAGCTCTTAGCATTTTGGGGAAGTGATGGGCCTGAGGTCATGGAACTTTTATTTACCCCTGTCCAGACAACATACTTGTCTTGGAGTTGGCAAATTTGGGAAGAGATGGAATTATTTCAGTGCCACCTATCTTCCCACACAGGGGACTCTTCTCTTGCCCAAGATTAACTGGGCATCATCTGCTTTTCTGGACAGAATAGGAAAATAAAGTATCATGAGATATTTTCCTTGCTCTAGCTGGCCCCGCTGAAGCAGAGGGGTTGGACTAGGTGATCTGCAGAGGTGCCTTCCCACCTCAAAAATTCTGTGACTCTGGGAAATAGTTTCCCATAAAAACAAGGCTGAAAATTGCTGCAAAGCAACAAAGTTGGAGGGACGGGAAGAGTCCTAAGAGATAAATGTTAAGTTAACAAAAAAGTTCATCAGTATTGATGTTTAGAAGTCTAAACAGTGCCAAAGAAGCAGAAGTAAACATCAAACCTGACACAGTGTTTGTAGGTAGTGTTATTTCTTCATAGTAACCTTAACTACAGTGCTATCTCAGGGAATACTGCTCAAATTACAGAATTCCTTCAGATTTCTGTGCAGCAAGTAAAGTCTGCAGTCAAGTGCACCCAGCACTCTGCAGCCTGCAGTGAATCCATAATCCTCCAGTGCTGCTCCTGCTGGAGGTGGGGAATTGGTAACCTCAGAGTGCTCACCATGTCTGTCACACACCTGGCACAATGACTGCAGCTCACTGACAGCTCACATTGAAATGTGCCTTGAGTGCTCTGGAAGGTCCCAAGACTCTCAGTCTAGCTTTACCAAACACTCACAGCCACTCCTGTTACTTATCATATTGAACTTCAAAATGCCATCTGGGGAAAAAAACAACCTGCTCCAGAAATGCTTAAACCACCCCAAATTCATAGCTGCTAACAAGAAAGAGGTTAAACTTGATGAGATGTTTAAATCAATCCAGTAGGGGAAAGGACTTTGTGTTGTGGCTGCATAAGGCACAAATAAATTAAATTATGATTAGTCAGTCATTGCCATAATTTGATCCAGCAGTGCTGACAGCACACTAGCGTGAGGTCAGCTGGTACCCAAAATATGTCCCATACAATGAAAATACTGCTCAGGCACAATTTAACAAAGGAAACATTTTATCACACAGTGTCCCACTAATGCAATGGTATTTGATAATCCTCATTTGAACAATTGAAGCTTTCCTCACATTAGCACGTTTAAGGACAAGTAAAAAAATTAAGGATTTGATTCTGTGCTAATATAAAATAGATCAAATTAAACCCCCAACTCAACATGAAATTTACAGCTCTGATTTACCATGATCTACTTCTGCCAAACTGAGTCCTGTCCCTGCCCTTTTGGTGAGAGACCTCCGTCCCAAAGGCAAAGCAGCATGATCTAAAAAATTCCAGGTTTAATGCAGTAACCTCAGTTTTGTTCTTTTTTAAAATTTTTATTTAAACTTCATGTTATTTTAGCAAAACTAGTGAGTTCATGAGCTGTGTTGCTATTTTTACCTTCCTAAACTGCCATTTGTGAGTCAGTCAATGCAGACATCACACTTTTAAGGCTAATTTGAGAGCTTGAAAGCACCAAAAATAACTGCTGAAATGGAATATGCATGCTGAACAAATCACTGCATCTTTAACACAGCAAGAGCAACAGAGCTCCAATGTCCACAATCAGTGCAGTTCCCTGCCAAAAAACCCCAAAGTTAATTCTGTAGGAACATCAGAATGACTTAAATGCATTCCTCAGCTTTTCCACTTGATTGCTCTGAGCCCTTATGGACAGCCAGCTGAGCAGACAGGCTTGGCATAACAGAGCCTATCCCTGTATAATTTGTGCAATCACACTTTAGGAGAAATAAAAAAATAAACAAAACCAAAAAAAAATCTGGAAATTTAATTCAAGAAATTTAACAACAATTTTTTAAGCTATATAAAAACACATTAACCACCCCCCAAAAAAAATTTCTTTAAAGGCAAACCATTATTCATGCACTGTAACAATCAGGTGTTATTTCTGAACCCCCTTAACTGCACTGAAATTCCAAGAAGTCCTAGCTGTGACTGCCACTTGGCTGACATGTCATAGATTCATGAGCCAAAGAGGATCACCAGTTTTTCACTCTGCTCCCCCAGATGCCACAGACTCCATATTTCCACCTGCTTACCTCCAGTGCAATGATTTGTGCTGTATGAAATTGCAGTTTCCAGAGTGGTGTCAGCTTTGATGATCTCTGCAATTTCTTCCTGTGATGGCCACTGGCCTGCTCTGGTAGGAACATGCATCTTATTCCTAATGGGAATCCAACTGGCTTGAATTTCTAGCCATTGGCTCTTGAAACCATTCTAGATTAAAATCTCTAGTATCCCATATTTGCTTTGGGAAAAATAAATCTACTTTGTAAATATATTCAGGTTTAGACTGAACTCAATTCTTGCTAAAAGCTAGTTTGATTGCTGATTTCAAATAAATAATCTTACAAACAGCTCTTTTCTTGGCTTCCAAATCAATGCAGGGGGTTTTTTCAGAGTTACTCATAAATATTCAATCAATATTTTATGTGACCAAATAATTTCTGACATTGTCTGCGCTTCCCAATTGGACAAATGATGGTAAATGAGCAGGACAAAAAAAAAATCCCCTGTTCACAGAAACACACTGTGGAGACAATCATTCCATAAACATTTCTGCAAATAACCACACTCTGCACGTGCTGAACAATACCAGGGAGAACCTAAGCTGAAGCTGAATTGCTGATCAGAATCTGAATGAAGGCTGTGGAAGCAATATGGCTCATGTAATTACAGAGGGAGTTCAATATGCTTTCATGGGGACTGAACTTGATCCATGAATTCCAAATGAGCCAGTGGATGACTTCAATTAATGGAATGACATAATAAAATTATCAATAAAACTAAAGTAACTGTAAAGTGAATTTTCCATCTACTGCATTAACTACCTTCTCTAATACTTAATAACATACTGTTAAGATTTGAGAAACAAAAATCTGACCTTCAGAACTTCTGTGTCTGATGAAGTAACGAGAGACAGTGTAATATTAATCAAAAGAATGTTTAAATTGACAACCATCCCACAATTACTACATCATCCATCTGCAAGTGTGCTCCAATAACTGTTAGTTTTATGCTGAGTTTAGATTGTCAGCGACAATTGGTTTTAAAAACTGCTGATTGAACTGCCAATTTGCAATGAGAAGAGACATCTTTAAAACATGGATAACTCTAGTAATAGCTCCATAATATCCAACTCTGATCTATTTCAAATTAATGCACTGACAACATGTGAAATGCTCCCACAGCATAAGATTATGAGACTAGACTGCAGGTACCCAACACAGCTGCTCTGTTTCCCCAGGGGTGGGAAATAAAACCATTTCCAAATCAGCAAAGGAAAGCTCTGCCCCTCTTTTGAGGCTGTACTACCTCATCTCAGCCCAGAAGAGCTCATTATCAAAGGGGCTGATGAGTGTTGGAGTCAGTAAGCCAAGAGTCTCTGAATCTTTCAGAGAGAGATCAGAGTGCAGGGATTGAATTAAAAACTTTGGATTGATTGAAGCATGTTAAGTCACTCACACATAAGGCAGAGGTGAAAGTTTAGGTTTTAGCATGAGTGAGCAAGCAAGTAAGTAAATAAATTGAATAAGTTTTAAGTGCTTTTAGTAAGTAAAAGGTCTTATATGCCAGAGAAGTCCATGTTCTAGTGAAGGTTGAAAAACATAGTTCCACAGTGTTTCCAAGGAAGCTCCAAGAGCCTAGCTTCAGACATGATAGAGTTAGAGCTAAGAATATTGCTTACATTTTTCACTTAGAACAAATAGGCCATGAACATAGTCTATACATAGCCTGGCGTGCTAAGAAACTAGAATTCTAATAGGTTAAGAAGTGGTGGTTTGAGTTTGTGTCTTAGCTAGCTGGAAAGTTTCTTTAAAAGAACATGAATTAGGGAGAGCTGGTGCTTTTTGTCACTGCATTTTGCCACTTGCTTTATGCCATTGCTTTTGCCACTTGCTTTGCTTTTGCCTTTGAGACTGGTGTGCTTCTGCAATAAACTTTATAATAACTATTAGCTCCTTGGCTTATGAAAGAAAATAACCTGACAAGTTGGGTGCCTAAGAGCACCTGGAGGATGTAACCTCACAGATGAGAGCTTTGGGCCCCAAGAGCAGGGCAGGAGCAAAGCCCTGCAGAAAGCAGCAGCAGCCCCAAACCACCACACCCCGAGCATTTTGGGGCTGTGGGCTCCAAAGCCCCTCAGACCAGTTCACAGCTCTGAATCCAAACCCAAAATCTAGTGCCAAGCTTTCAATTTGACCAAAACTAGCCTTACAAAAAAGTCACTTATTATAGCACAGCACAAGGAAAAAAAGAAAAAGCCTGGAAATGTATGTGAATTTTTATTTCCTAGATGAGAACAGTTATGAACTGTTCTATAATATTCAGGATAACAACTCTAATCTCTTCTAAATTAAAACAGTACATGAGAGCTTGAAATGCTCTGATAATTTTAAATTCTTGGGCACTGCAGTTGCTCTCAACAGTTTGTTTCAATTACATTTTCAGTGCAGGATTTTTTTATTACAGATATTCCGGGCAAATTGCCTGAGAAATGTAAACTAGGAAAGAAAGCCTCTCACAGTGACCATGAGAAGTTCAGTAATAATTGTTTGAATCTTGTAAAATTAAAACAAAAAAAAAATCAAAAGAGGGCATTACATAGCCTGGAAATCAATTAGTTTGATATTGCATTGACTGACTCACTTGCCTTCTTCCTGCACCAGCCTCACCTATTTAACAAAATGCTGAATAAATTGTTTCTGGTCAAACTATAAAGACAGCAGATATATGCTTCTCTTCTTCCATAGCAATAAGAGACATACCAACTGTGGACAAGATAACCAGAAAAGATGATAAAGATGGATTTAGTCATACAGAAAGGCAACAGAATTCAAGATGAAGAGAATAACCCAAAGGCTGAGAGGCAAATGCAACACCTAAAGAAATACAGAAAACAGGTGAGGTAATGATAACATGACACACAAAACACAATGTGAAAATACTTCATAAATTATTAAAACAAAACCTGTGAGGAACCTTCTGTGATGTACAGCATCATCAACTAACCAGTTTTTCTTAAAAGCAACAGATAAAAAGCCTCCCAAAGAAACCACAGAGTGAGAAAGCCCTCAGTGTAAGCCAACAGTGTGGTCCAGCAGAGGGGAACAGTGTTAATTGACTAATTGATGAACCCCACTGTGTCTCACAGGAGCATCCTCTGGCCTCAGGGTGCTGCTCTGAGCACTCCACCAGCTCCCTCACTAGGATTTTTTGCTGACATGATGCATCATTCTTTTCTGCAGTAATGTGATGAAAGCTGAGTTTATCAAGGCTAGGTAAATTACATCAGATTTTTTGCCAGTTGAAGTTTCTATTATCTCCATGGAAATCCTGCTTGGCTAGCAAAAGCTGAGGATGTCTTTGATAGCATTTTCTGAGTACCCTTCTGACATTGCTTCTGATCAGCATTTGCAATCTTTCCTCCCATTAAAGGTTAACTTATGCTTCTCTATCTTTTTAGCACATCTTCTAATATATGGAAAATTGCACCAGTACCTCTACTGTAAAATATTAAATAGTTCTGCTATCATAAAAGAGCTCTCATCCATTCTCTGAGATGAGCATTTCCCTTTTATTTAGAAGAATGGATGAGTGAACAGATACAGCATATTACAGACAACTGCTTTTATTCCTGTTACATTTTGTGGTTAGGGGTTTTATTTGATTTTTCAAACACATGTCTTCTGTGGCACTGGCTGGGTTATCTTTGATTCTCCTGCTGCATCTACCTGCTTAAAGGAGCAGTCATTTCTCAACCAGAAAAATGCTTGGCTATTTTTTTTCTTAGAGCCTTCTTGGCTCAAAGTTTTGAAGTAATTCAAGTTCTTAATACTCTTCCTCACAGCCCTTAAAAGAATTGAACTACTTTTTGAATTCTTGCTTCTTAACTTCAGCTCAGTACTGAAATCTGAATGACAAGATTAGTGCTTTAGCCAGATCACTAATTTCTGCTTACAGTAGTATTTTCCTTTTTAATTATTCATGCTCACCTTCAGCAGTGATCCTGTACACTAGGGAAGAATACAGATTTCAGAAGCATATAAGACATTTTAAAGTTTTTTCATCCTAGACCATTCTATTGAAACAAAGATAAAATTTCTTCAAAACAAAACCATGTCTCCAAGACTACAAAAATCCTATATGCTTCCAAATGAGAAAATCAATGTTACTCTTAGGAAAAAAAAGATTATTTTTCAACTCTCTCATTTCACCACGGTTGGAGTTTCAATTCCAAGTGATCAGTTCTCTCAATTCCCACAGGCACATCCAATGTTTTCACACTACATGGTTTCAAACACAAAAATAAATAAGCAGAAATATCCATTCCATTATTCCCAAATTGAGGGATGTAAAAGATATTCCCTCTGATCCAGAATAATGCAGTTCTACAGCTTTTTCCCTCTTCTTTTGTTTCCAACCAGTGAAGTGTAACACACAAAAGACCTATCCCAGGTCTGAAACCTGAAGAACCATCTCTTGTGCTGATTCTTTTGAATTCCAGTGCCTTTTACCCCCTGACCAGAGAATGACATTCATTATGTCTGATACTTCCATGAAATGAAGAGACAGGTTGGTCTCTGTCCTATTATTATAAAGACTCCTATTCAGCTGCAAAATAGAGTGTGAAAATCCCTCAGACCCATCAGATCCACACTCACAAGCTAAAAATTCAACATCACTGCCTTTCACCTGCAATGAAAAACTCTCTTATTCAGGCTGGAAAAGACTTTTAAGATTGAGTCCAACTGCAAACTTAATGCTGCCACAGCAAGTACAGAAATAATTTACTCATGGTAAAAGGTTCAGTATAAAACTGAAATCAGATTAAAAACCCAGAAATCAGATTAACAGATTCTCCCTCTGCAACTTTGCACTGAAGGAAATAATGAGAATTTGGCCAGAATCAAACTTCAGGAAAAAGATGAAAAAATGATACAATGTGAAATGTCTTCATCCACAACACATCCCCAAGAAGAAAGCATTGCACTGCCTAGGCCAAGAAGGTCTGGCTGGTTTTGGAAGCCTTTAAAGCATCTCTGGAGCTCCCTGATGTACCTGTCATATATTCTAAAGAGTCTGCAGCTCTGAATTCATAGGTATAGAAAAACTCGACTTGGAAAAGGACTGCAGCAAACTAACACCAGATTTTGCTTCCTTTGCAAATAAGGTCACAATTCCTATTAACTTTACTATGATAAAAATCAGGATTTATGCACTGAAAGAAATTAGTTGAAATATAAATAGCCTTAATAAACTACTCAGCAGGAATGTCTTATGTAAGACATTAATTGCCACAGCAATTTACAGAATATGTTTAAAATAAAAAATACAATTTATTAATGCTGATAACCATAATAACCATAATGCTTGCAAGGCAGTTTCACTGACTGTCTACATTACCTTCTGTTACTTGGGCATCTACTGAACTGAGCAAACTAAACTGGGAAACAAACAAACAAATCCCAAAACCCAAACCAAACAAACAACCAAAAAAAAAAAAAAAACCCCAAAACAAAAACAAACAAACAAGTCTCCCATCTATTTCTTGTGGAAAAGTATCCTTGCTCCCAGAAAGCAAGCACGTACATGGAAGCTAGAGTTAGGCCCAGTGCTTAGAGCATTCCAGAGGAGTTCATGGCAATGGCAAAGGACAAGCACGAGCAGGCAGAGCTGTCAGAGGCACCCTGGAAGAAGAGGAGCTCACAGCCCGGGAGCCAGACTGCCTCTGCATGGCAATAATGACAGAACCACTGGGGCTGGACAGAGACAGGAGTGTGCAAATCCAGCAGATCCATCAGAGCCACATCCACAAGCTAAACATTCAACACCACTGCTCTTCACCTGCACTGAAAAACTCAAAAACTCTCTAACTGAGGTTGGAAAAGGCTGCTAGGGTCATCCAGCTGCAAACCCCAGGCTGCCAGAGCAGCACCTGCTCTGCTGCCCATGTCACTGCTCACTGCACAGCACCTGCAGCAGGGCAGAACTGGGTGTTTGGGACAGCTCAGGTGCTGGGCAGCCCTCTGTGTGTCTGCACAGGTGAAAGGATCCTCCTCAGGCAGGGACTGCCCAGCTCAGCTCAGTGCTAGCAAGGAGAGGTGCTGTCAGACCTGCACCCTGCACACAGCTGCTGAGCGTGTCTGACACTGCCCCTAGGACAAACCTGAACACCAGCCCTGAGTGTTCATGTCACTGAGAGCTGCTAAACAGCTGCTCTGCTCCCTTTCACTGCCTAAAAAAGGCTGCCTGAAATGGTTTTATTGTTTATTGTTTTTACTGTAGACATTTCAACTTCAGGGGGGTGATTTTTCAACTCTGAAGGGCCAGTCATTGACCCATCTGCAGCTTTGTTGTTTTCTTCCTTATGCCCTGACAATCAGCAGCTGTTGCATGTGGTGCCTTCTGTTAAACTATTTTTTGCACAGTCTCAGTTTGCAATGTTTATGTGCTTTACACACACACTTAACAAACTTCTAAATAACAGAAGACATTTTCTGAAATGTATGAAAAATATCTGTGTAGGAACAAACACCATGCTAAGAGATCTGACAAAAAAAATATAGCTCTTATAAAAATATATATGATAAACACTTTAAAAGAAGTATTCATGAACCATACAAAGAGTTTTTAGAAGTTGCTGAGACTTTTTGCAACTGCTCCCAGTACTTCAGACATGGTGCTTAGAAGACTTTATGCTTTCAGGTCAGAGTCTTGTACAGTGTGAGCTGGCACAGCTTTATGTGTTGGCAGGACTCCCTTCCACAGGGATGCAATAATTCATACAGGCAAGGCTGTAGTCACTGGTGCCAGTTCTGCAATCTCTTGCAAGAATATGACATTATATAAATGGGTGTCCCTTCTCACCTGCATTTCTTTTCTCATGATTCTCCTCATTTAGTCTTCTGACCCTGGTCCTCAACTTGAATTCCTCAAAATCTAACTGGTTTCTATTGACTTTCACATCACAGGATGAGCTTGGGGGTTTAACTGCTTATAAATTGAGAATTATATGAGCCAGAAGCTATTGAACAAGGGAACAGAACTGCCCATTACCCCACAGTCACAAGCAATTTTCAAGGTAAATCTGCACTTAAAATACCACTTCACTGATTGATGGTACTTATTTATTATATAATAAAGTCTCTAATAATGTGGTATTTCATTCTCATAAAAGAATCTTCTAAACTATCACTCAGGAGCAGTTTTAATGCAAGTGACATGCTGTCATCAGCCTGCCTTCAAGATTACAGGCCTGGTTAAACAGCAAGTCTTAAACATCAACAAACATCCAGGCTCAGGCAGGTGCCTGGATCAGGAAGGGAAGGCACTCAGATGTGGGGCAGGTACTTACTGAACTACAACCACTATCTTTTCCATGCAGAACAGGGCACAGCAGGAAATAGATCTAAATCTATGACTGAATTGTTGTTTTACTTTAGTAAATTCAGGAATTAGAACCTTGATCCTTTTCTACACAAACCACTTAAATAAAACTCCCAGCAAAACCCCCAGAGCCTCAAATGAACTTTATGTTTTAGGTACTGTTTTGCCAGAACTGTTCTTCTGCCTTCACATTTATCTCCTCTCACTGCCAAGCCACCTCAGCTCCCAGTTTTCCTGATTCCCTTTATCACCACTCTGATGGGGGGCTGTTGTGTTTTGCCTCTGAGCTGATCTTGTGTGATTAAAGCCACTCAATTTCTGCCACCACTAGGCAGTGCAGTAGGAGCCTGGCTTAACTCCTGTAGTTAACTATTTTACCTATAATAATTAATCCTGTAAATAACTATTTATGTAGTTATTTATTTTACATGCTGCATTTACTTTTTTGGCTGTTTCAACAGTTGCAGAGGCCAGGTTTTGTCCAGCTATGCTAAGCAGCTGCACAGCAGGAGAGGATTGATGTGCCAGGCTAACACAGACACTGAAAACCCCTAACAAACAATGGCCAGCAGCATACCAGAGGTACCAAAAGCACCTGATGGCTTGGTCTGAGCACATCTAACAGCGGCAAGGGCAAGCCAAACACCCTGCTGTGAGGAATTCTTTCACATTTGTAGTATTAGAGGACTACAGAAATGGACAGATTATATTTTGATTTTCCATTCCATCTTAGTGTTTAACCATATACAAGATTTGGATCAGTTTTTTTATCTGAAATACAGTTATAAAGCATTCCAAGATACTTCAGGAATGAACAGTAAATATGCCAATATTAGTTACAGTAGACACAGATTGGGGAAAGGTTTGGAAATCTGAATCACAGAAGTCTTACCATCACTAATCCTAATTCTATTTAAAATGAAACTGAAACACCATGGGAAGATATACTGCTGATAATTTCATTGCAATATTTTAGGAATATTTTTTTCCTCGCCATTTTCTACTGCTTTTAATTATGAAGCTACACATGATGTTTTTGATACTGTCTAAAAAAAATGGAGCATGAAATTATAATGTCAGGTATGCAGTCCTGCATCTATTGACTTAGATGATTTCTTTCCTATATAAAGGATATTAAAAGGGAACAGTAGCTGTACCTATGATTGTAAAACAATTCCTTGATGTCAAACCCCTTATCTAAGTCACTTCTTGTGCAAAAAGATGAAAATTCAAAAACATCTGAAAGCAGTTAGTGGGGGGAAAAAAGGAAGCTATCCAGTTTAGAAGAGGGGCTGTAGTAGTAACTAATAATAGCAATTTAACTGCATGTGAGGGTCCTGGCAGTCAGATATATGACTAGACATGTAGATGCAAGTGTGCCAAGTGGTGGCAGCAATAAGACTGTAAATGGAATAGCTGCAACAGAAAAACTTTGCATCCAAGCTAAGAACAGCATCTCCCAAACACTGAACCAGGCAGGCCTGAATCAGGGCACTCATCTGTTTGGGAAGGACTGCCAGGTGGGAAAACATGCCCCTTTATACAACATTTCACCACTACTAGAATAAAATTAACCTCTTACCAGTGTCTTTTGTGGCTACTGGCAACATCACTAAGATTACAAGGAATATTGATACAAGTATTTCCAACGTGCAAGAGAAAAGTACATGGCTAGGCTGCAGCTCTTAAGCAAGAGAAGAACCATTGCAGTGGGAATCTCATGGAAATATTCTGAGTGATGTTTGTGAGTTCTTTCCCTCTTAATACCCTAATCCCTAACACAGAAAAGGTCTAGCTCTCTTTTGAAAAAGTTCTGTCATTACTGGGATCTTACCCAAATTTGGGCCCTTTTGGATGTTTTGAACATTAGTTACAAAATGAAATACACAGAAATGGGGAGGAGACACAACATTCTAATTACGAAGGAGCAGAGTCTTGTCAAGAAAAGTTTCCCTTGCCACTTTCCCCTGTATAATTTGTTTGCTGCTATCTCATTTGTACAGAACTCAAGCTGCCATTCAAAGGTAGCTCTTTATCTGCTGAATACCGAAGTGCATTAATTGAAGTGACTTCTGTTATTGCTGTTTGTCTCTCAACTGTAATTAAAGTTTCTAATTGGAATTTGCAGGCATGCCTGCAGTGTGCTGTTGTCACAGATGATGTGCCACCAGTCATGGTGCCCTCCCAGGGGATGAGGAGCAATGGCTCTGGCTCAGGGGTGAATTACACAGCTCCTCTGCAAACACTGAGGACCGTCTTACAAACCTCCTGCAGGCAAACTGTGGTTCCCACATCACTGTGTGACAAATAAGGCACAGCCCATGCAGTGAGTGAGTCTGATGGATGGGGTTTTCAGCTATTTCTGCCTCCATCATTCATAATTTACTCCAGCACTACCACTAGTGATCAATATTTCAGGTTCTCAGCGAAGGCAGCCAGTGCAGAGCAAGCTGCAGCACTTGCAGTGGGGCAGGGAAGTGTTGACTCCTATCTGCACCTCCCCAAACTCATGTGTCCTGCTCATGTTTTCATGTTTCCTGCTCCTGCTTTCATGTTTCCTTCTCTAGGAGGTCCAGGCACAGGGGACAAGACCACCCTGCTGCTCTGGGCTTATTTCTGAGATACTGATTTGCTGTACAGTCAGACCAGGTACCTGACAGCTCCTGGGTAAATCCACATTCCATAACTCCATAGGGGGCAGTGCTATAGGGTCCTTTCCAGAAAGCAATTATAAAACAGGTAAAATCATTCAGATTGGAGGGATTTTTCAGTTTCTCCAGTCACTCCCCCACAAGTATATCCATTTCCTTTATGCCATTTTTAAGGTTAAACAATCTGCACATCTGTCTTTGACAGACATGTTCTAGGCCATTCAACATTATTTTTTCTGTCAAGATTTGCCTGGAAACCCTTTCACTTAAGCCCATTGTACTCAGCTGGGGAGACACAGGTCTTAACCCTCTTGTCTGCCAAGTCAGTAAATCCAGCTGTTATGTAGGAAAATTGAAAGGTTTTGGTAATTTGAGTCTTTGGCACATACTAGAGTAACAGGACAACAGCAGAGAAAGAAAAAAAGGAGATTTAGAGGAGGGGTTTTCACAAGAACAGGGTTTGGAATTGGACACAGCTGTATGGCATGAAGGTGGCTGCACATTTCAGATTTGTGGAAATGACACAGTAAATATATAAAGTAAAAAACCACGTTGCTTCAGATAATGCAAAAATAAACTGTGAGTGTACCTATGTGTGTATGCAAAGTGTTTTCAAATGCATTGTTTCATTCTTATGACATGAACAGTTAAGGATCAGAAATGAAAGCTTTTATCAGCAAATCTGGGTCAGTGCTGACTCTCATATTCCTTAAATTCCTTCAAAATGAATAAATCAACTTCCTTGTCAAAGCATTATTATACCAGTGTTTCTCAATTTACAGCAGAAATAATGCTGTCTCTCTATAAAAGAGCTACTAAACACTTTACTGAGGGATTGCTGCAGGAAAACAATGACAGGTACAAGATGGTTCCTCCCACACAATCTGCTGACAGCAGCAGTGAAATCAGAGATCATTAGACAAACTAACCTGTGGTGTCATTCCGTGGCAGATATACATGATTGGGATATTCTCTGTGTCTGGCCCTTGATCAAGGCACAAATCACTTTTCAGGGAATTCTGCAGCTAAAATAAACAAAAAGAAAAAGAAATCAAGTTTTACATGAGAAAAAGATGGTGTGATTACTTTCTTTTCTTTGAGAAAATAAATCCTATGTAGTTGAGGAATGCAATATGCAGAATTAAAATATGTTGCAGTGAAAATCTTGAAGAAAAAGGCAACTGAAATAAATTCTTCCTTGCAGATAATCTAGCACCACTGATTTCAATAATGTTGCACAAAGTTTCAGGCAGGGTTTGTTTCAAAATGCCTTCAGAGATAGCAGTAATTTTTTTATATATATTTTTTAAATGTTTACATATGGTACATACCATATACAGAACCTGAATGTATCCTGCTGAGCAAGATAGATGAGATATTAAACAGCTTTTAAAAATCAGGAGAGTCTTCTGATTTCTGGAAATAATTTTAAAAACTGCTTTCAGCTGACACCTGGAGACTTCAGGGCAATTATTATGCACCAGTTCCCCTGATTATTCTGGGCTAACCCACTGCCAAGTTCTTGGCCCTGGTCAGCACAAAGCCCTGTGAAAAACCTGGCCAGTGCTGAGGCAGAGTTTTCTGGAAGTGAAGTGCTAAATTAATGAGCACAGGTAGCTGGGAGGTGTGTTCAGAGTGAGGACAGAGATGTGGACTGCACACCATGGATGTGTGGAAGGAAAGGTGTCCAGAGGTGTAAGGCTGGCTCAGAGAACAGCAGAGCACAGCCTGATGGAGTGCAGAACAGCAGATGTGGTGGGCAGCTCTGTCAGCTCTGCACAGGGGCCTCTTCTGAGGAAAGCAGACTCAGACCTCTAGAAAGGAAGCCTGCAAGTGCACTAGCATGTAAGAAGAGTGGACAAGGCAGAGGCTAAGCCAGGCACTGAATAAAATCAAAGCCATCAACTCATCTGTACAAGACTTGCAATTCCAAACCTAACTCTAAATCCAGTAATGGACAGGATGCATCTCAACATTAAAGAGAAAATATGCATTAGATATCAATACAGGCACTACCCTCAAGAACTAAAGCCTTGGGAATTACGTAGAATCTTCTCTCTCAAAGCTTTCTAGTTCTCATTCATAATGTAACCATAGCCATGACTCCAATCACAAGCAGATGTCTAAGCTCTACCCAAAACCTCTCTATCCAAAGCAAAGATAAATATCAGCCTTATTAATTCATGCCTGGATCTATCACTACCTTTGTGTCTTCAAAACCTCTTCCAGAAACTCCAATCCTAATGCTTGTCCTACTGCTAATGTTATAAACTTTTCCACAACAATAATAATATTCCCCATAATAAAGGAAGCAAAAAACCAGAGACAAAGCAGCCACTGACCTGTTAACTAATAATGCTGTTTCAAAATCTGATATCCCAATTCTCAAGAATGATCACTTTACAGAATCTAGTGGCTTTGTGGCAACCAACAATTAACCTGAGTAATGCAATTTTAGCCTACCAAGACTTAATCTTAAGAACAATCCAAAATACAACAGACAATCCCTGTGCTGAAACCCAAAAATAATTATTGTTACACTGAGTACAGCAGCTTTTGGCCCAGTGACATTGCTATCTTCTAAATAGGAGGGTACTGCACAATTCAGAAACAAATTTGCTTCCCAAATATTTACTCTGCCACCAACCCCAACCCTAGCTATATGCCACAGCATAAACTAGACCTGAATGATGCAGCTATTTCCCTAACTCTCAAAGAACACAAGGAAATGTGGGATTCATGAAGTAAATAAATATGTGGGCTGTCTCTGTAGGTGCCTATATCCTAACCTTTCCCCTCATTTCAGCTTTTTCAATTACTCAATATTTTTTTTTAATGGATGACATTGCACAGTAGCAGTATCTCTATTTTCTACCAAAAAAATGAAGCCAGTTGATGAATGGAAGCATTTAGAGAATCAGAAAGCAGATGACTTGCTCTGAGATATCACACCTTTCTCTGCTGCAAGATGTGCAAGCAAACAGCAAAGCAGACACAAAAGAATATGAGACATCCAAGTGATTCTTCCACTAAAAGGATAGGGACACTTCATCTCGTGTCATACAACAGTAACTCATCAAACAGTGAGCTGCGTATTTCACCAAACACTCCCTCTTTATCTGCTGTCATTGCTGTCCACTACCTCCTTCAGGATGGTACAGTCAGAGACTGCTCCCCCATCTCTCTCAGCTGATGATAATCATGTGCATTTTTAGGCAACACCTAAATCACAGAATCACAGAATGCCTCGGCTTGGAAGATACAAAGATTGTCTCAAACCCCCTGCCTTGGGCTAGGACACCTTCCACTAGACCAGGTACCTCAAAGACCTCTCCAGCCTGGTCTCGAGCACCTCCAGGGACAAAGAGTCCATGATCTCTCTGGGCAACCTCTTCCAGTGCCTCACTATCCTTAAAGAATTTCTTCCAAATATCTCATTTAAGCCTGCCTTTTTCCAGTTTAAAGCCATTCCCTCTTGTCCTATCACTATACATGCCTGTCAAAAGTCCCTCTCCAGCTCTCTTTAACCCTCTTTAGATACTGGAAGGTTGCTCTAAGGTCTCCCTGAAGCCTTCTCTTCTCCAGGCTGACCACTGTGTTCAGTATTTCTGTAAAAACTCATCTTTTTTTGGTTGGTGAAAATCTTTCAGCAGAGTATAAAATAACTGTTGTTGATTTTCATTTTGACTTGCACAATGTGGAGCTGATCCTGAGATGAGTACTTTAGCTCTTCCACTGCCCTTCCTTTATTTATATTGTATCACTTCTACCTGAAAAGACATTTTTATCCAGAGCCACCTACAAGCAGAACCATGCACTATTTAGCTGCTATGCCTCCTTCTCCTCAAGAAACTCCACACGTGGACCGTGGCACCACTGAGGGCAATTCCATGGTGTGTGGCACAGGCTCCTCGCACACAGGAGGGTTTTGTGTGTGATCCTGGCATTGTTCTGAACCAGTCTGGAAGGTGACCATTCCCTCATGGATTTAGCAATGACCTGAACCTCTGCTGGAAGTGCTTTTCTTGTCTGGCTATGAAAAGCCAGCATGGTTCTTTGCACTGATCCTCACAGGGGCCATGGACCTTCACAGGATGGACAATCCCTTCATTTGTCACAACACAGCAGCTGCTCCATGGCACCCTCAGGGCTCTTCCAGAGCCACACTGACCAACTGCACAGCTCAGATTTGTTTCTGAGAGGAATGTCTGAAGACAAACCTTTCACTTGTATGATCTGCTCTCACAGTTTCTAATTAGGATTGTCATGCAAAAAGAAAAATTTAATTCATGGGAATCAATTTCTGTGAAAATGACAGTGGAAGAGAATGTGAAAGGGACATCCTGGGTCTAGTACCTTATTATGGGTCTGTGTTAATTTGCTCATCTTCCATGCCATGCACACCTGCCCTCTCTTTTGGGGCCCTGCCCTTTCTGAGAGGCAAAAATTGCTTCTGCCTTAATTAGCACCATGCAACTCAAGCGTGATTTCAACAGAGACACGGGCACTGCAAGTAATGCTGAGACTAAAATTCATGGATCTGCTGCATTTCCTGCTGGATGAACCTCTCTAGAGGTGCTTCATACATGGCTTAGCTATGGGAGACTGGTTAGCTTAAAATGTTAGTCTGACTGTGATACCGTTCTAGGGTGGATCAGGACTTCCCTTAAATGGCTAGAAGTTTAATAAGGGAAAGCACCAGCCTCTAACAGTGGGATTTGATGATATTAAAGGTCTTCCCCCCTAAATGACTCCATGATTTTAAGTTAAGATCTGGCTACAGTCTTAAGAAGGTTGCAGTTGAAATACTGAGTCTATTTTGTGAATTCTCCCACTGCCACAAACCTGTCAGCTCCAATGTGTCTGCAAAGTCATGCCTTGAGTATTTCTGTGTGGAATGCAAGCCATGAAGCAAACAAACAACAAAAACTCAGGAAGGAAGGTAATGTTCAGAATTCCTCAGCACAAATGTCTCTGTCAACTAACAGTATTATTTAACTAGTGACTCCAGATTGATCTGATTCTTTCACTTTGAGTCAGGCCCTGTGTTCATGAATTACTTCCACTGTGACACCTTTCTCCCCCCGATTTGTGCAATGGGAAATGTAAACAAGGTCCTTACCACCCCGTAGGCGACGGTATCTGAGTACATTCTCATTTCTGGGTACACGCTGACAAGATACCACCTAAAGGTCTTGCACTGGAGCTTTTTCCTTAGGGCCTTCCTCTCTGAAATATCACCAATATCAATTCCAGAGTCCTGCACATGAAACAAAGGGCAGAAAAAGCCAGAGAGACATCAGTGATACACTTCTGTGTAAATTAAACACCCAGAACTCCCTCACTGCAGGATCACAGAATAAACTGAGCTGGCAGGGACCTGCCAGGATCATTGGTGCCCTGCACAGCACCAGCCCCAAGAGTCAAACAAGCATGGTTTTACTGATGACAATAACCAGGCTTTGGTTGTGTGCCCACACACACCCCAGAAGTGCCCCAGTTAAATATGATTCAGGTCACCATGGCAGGGTCTCTTTCACAGTCTGCTTTGGTGAATGGGACCACTCCTGTTGACTCCAGTGGGGTTTAGATCCAGTTTCCAATGACTATCATTGCTGTTCTCTAATTTCCTGGCACTTTCCAAATCCAGAAGGAATTGGCAGGAAGTAGCAAGGTGCCCTAGAACCATGGGCATTGCTGGTGTCCTACTGTGGCCCAATAATTACTGTATGACACTTTCTGGCCATTTCTGAAGTCTGGGTTGCTGTTTGACTGCAAAGAGCAGAAGCTCTGCTCACCTCTCTGAAACAGCACTTATTAAAGTTATTTTGTCATGTAAAAAGAGAAGTTGTTATTTTTATTAGAAGCAATTGCTAAATATTCTCTCCCGTAATTTTTATTCTCCTTTACATTTCTGGCTAATCTAGTTTGCACATTTCATAAGAGCAAAGCACAAAGTGTGACTTTCATAAAGGTCCTGTATATAAAAATCAATAATTTATCCCATCAAAATCCCACAGCAGAAATTTTTAGAGGGGGATCTAAGTGCAAATCTGTGGCTGCTCTTGACAGGAAGTAAAATGAGACATTTTGCTCCACGCTGTGACTTTTGCCACAGAGCAAAACACAGGGTAAATATATTTTCATAGAGAAATCTTGTAATCTATCTCCTTAAACAACAGCCTTTACTGGGCCATAAACACCCCAAAGATTATGTCAGCCATGAGACAAGATTTTTAAAAAAACATTGAAAGCACTGAATTTTCTTAGTTAAACAAGAGGTATCTGTATAAGTATCTACACTACTTCTGAGAGGCTGAAGCAACCACTGCATCTCAAAGCATTGAATTAACGCTAATCTGGAACAAATATATTTTATTTTGGAAGCATTTTCTAACTAAAGTAAAATTGACTTCCACATTGGCAAAGTATGCTAAAAAGTAGGAAAGTGATGTGGCATACAGAGATCAGACATAACAATTTTAAAAATGGTGACTCCCCTCCTCAAGCCCTACATAATTCATAAAACTTTTTGTGGAACTACTCCTTAAGTGGCAATGTTTGTCTGAGTTCTGCAGTAAGTGACTGAATAAAGAGGCTGTAGGGTGCTGAGAGACAATCAGTGGATGTCCTGAACAGATCCTGCTCCTGCACCCCTCTGGCTGCACCTGCCAGGGATCTGCCACAGTGGGAAGGAAAAGGAGGCTGCCAGCACACATCCAAGCATTAACAGGGCTTCTTGGGATCAAGTGCTAAACAGCCCACTGCCTCCCAAATCCTTCCTCATGCAGCCCTGAAGGCACCAGTGCCTGTTCCCTCAGAGTTCACAGTGTAAAAAGAGCCTCAAGGGCCTCAGTAATCACATCCTTTCCTGCAGCTGGAGAAGAAAATGTGCAGCACACTGCTGTATCACCACCAACAAGAGAGTGTGCTCCCCAAAGCTGAGAATGTGATGGGGAAAAAAAAACCCAACAAACAAAACCAGAAGCGCAGGCAGAATACATGGAAAGCACAGTTCTTGATTCTGGGACTTGAAGAATCCTTCTTCTGGGTTTCAAGTGCGTTTCTGAATGTATCCAAGAGTCAATGGTGCAGAAGTCACCATGGCAGCAGAGGTCTCCATTGAAGCCCTCAGTGCTTCAGAGAGAAGCCCACAGAGATCCCAAGGGGGCAGTCACAGCACACTGCAAAATGAGTCTGACTCCTTTTTATTATTATTACTACTACTACTATTATTATTATTATGGATCCCCAAAGACTAGAACCTTTGGAAACATCTGACTTCTCATAGATCTGGGAATTCTTTCATGGCAAAAGTCAGGTCCCATGTTTAACATTTTGGAATAACATATTTTATGGAAAGTTCTGACTGTTGTAACTGAATACATTTCTATTACCTCACAATCCATCACCAATATTCATTAGGTTCCAGATAGAGAATTCCTCCTGTAGTTGTCCAGTTCAATTTATCTTTGCATTCTTTATGAACTGGATGTCAAATTTACACAAGATTAAGCAACACCACCATCATATCTGGATGAGAATAATGCAAATAAAGTGTATAGTACTGTACATCCTCCTTAGCAAAAGGAATTTCTAAGTTTTGTGTTAATGTTATGTTTGCAAGTCAAACAACTAAAGCCTGGATCAATCAATGAAGATCAACCAATCTTCCAGAAAATAATTTAACAATATGAAATAGAAACTGAAATTTAAATCTACCAGGCCAATCACAAATAAAATTTATTTGTAATTGCTTTGACATAAAATAAAATCAGTAACCCTATCCACTGCAGAAATGTCTTTATTCTTGTATGGACTGCTGTGCAACTACTTAAAACAGGGACATATAGAAGGCAGCTTGGATTCTGTGAACATGAGACTTTCTGAAAAGTCCTTTCCTATATCATGGTCACAACAAATTAAGTGGCTAATGCTGCAACCTAAAAATAGGACAATGACTGCCCCACTTGGCCAAAATTATCTAGTTTTTATCATGAGAGATGCAAGAAGCTACTGAGAGCAGCTGAACCAACATCAGCATTCATGTATTTAGCTGATCTTTTGTTTCTAACATTTTCTTCTAATTAAACTAAAGGAGAAGTACAGCATTCTATTTCTTAACACAGAAATTGCAGCAAAAACAGTTTCTCTGAACTGTTGTCAAACCAGAGAGATCTTTTTTAGAGAAAAACTAATCTGTTCTTTAATTTAAATCTAGTCTGTTTTTTGCTTTTGCTGTAATGATGAGAGCTGTACTCTGAGTTAAACTCCAAATTCAATAGAGCCATGCTTCCCAGTTTCTAGGTGTAAAAATCTCTCCACAGAGATTCTAAGTACAGTCCCCTTGCTCTGAGCCCTTTAGCTCACAGCTGTTCACACGTTAAATACCATTGACTACAGACTGAAAAACAGCTAAAATCAAACTGAACTCTAGCATTGGCCATCTGACATTACCTTTTCAATACAATGGACCAAGCAGTGCTCACCCACGGAACAGAAACCAGGACAAAAAGTCCAGGGGGGATCTGCAGTAAGATTCTGCAGCATGCCATGGCATCCACCAGCCCCCCTCTCTCTGATGTGGAATACTGATCTGACACCCCACACTTGCATCAACAGATACCAACACCCCCTGGCAGATCTCTCCTCACAAATCTGGTGGAATTATAGCTCTCTGTAGTGGCAAATAGGAGACTCAAATTCAATTTAAGATGTGCAATGATGGGGTTTTTTTTCCCCTGTATTTCTGCAGCTAGTAGTTTAAAATATCCATGGAGAGTCACCAGTGAGGAGAATAAACTTGACAAGAAATTAATTCTTAAGGAACCTAAAGACAAAAAAATTATTCTGGAATAAGACAGAACTACATATATATGTTCATATGCAATTGGGCATGTATAGGCATGTACATTATGTGTGTGAGACATAAATACGTGCATACATACAAATAAAATCCTACCAGAAAAATCCGAATTCGGGGTAGGAACCAAAGCCAAAAGCATCTAAAGGCAAAGCTTGGCAGCCCTGGTTGTGACTCACCTCCTGGGGGATGTTCCAGGCCATGTAGACGTGGCTCTTGAACTCGTCCATCCACACCTCGGCCACCCTGAGCGCGTTCCTGCGCACGTGGGCGGTCAGATCCTCCGTGTAGGGCTTGTGTGCTCTCTCAATGTGGGCAATCCTGGAGCAGGGCAGCACCTCCACACTCCCTCCACACTGCCACACCTAGCAGGGAGAAAGCAAAGGACATTCTGCCAGGGGCAGCTTCCTACATCACTGCTGGTCCCCAGCAAACACACTGGAGCTGTTCTGTCTCCTTGTCACAAAGGAGAACAACCACTCAAGACTTGGACTATGCAGAGGCTGTGAGTGGAGAGTTATTACCTTGCCTTACCAAGAATTATTATTGCTACTTACCCTTACTACAGTTTCTACATTACCAGTAGTCTCTCACTGCACTCTACTTGGGTCAACTCAGTTGTTCTCAGGATTATTAATACATTTATTTACAGGGCACTCAAAACAGTAACACCTGGTTCGAGTTTCAAGCCTTCCAAAACTTTTCTCTGAGGTTCTGCACACTCCACACCAGACCATACATGCACTAACCAGAATCTCAAACTAGGCAGTTTGTCATAACAGGGAAACTCACAGGTTCTGTGAAGATGAGGAATAGAAATGCACCTTATGTTTGCTGTAAACATGGTTGAGAAAGGACCAGGCCTATTCCTTTTGAGAAGGGGAAATGAAGACTGAGACTGCCTAATGAAAATGTGTGACCAGTTTCATCAAAACCTCCTCTCATAATAGGTTATTCTACCTGCTCAAATAGATTTCAGTTTTGCCCACTACCACAGCTGAGCTGAAGTACACAACCTTAATCATAATTATTGTTTTGGTTTCTGATTTACTCTTCAACAAAAGAGAAAACCACGTTGGCAAACCTAAGAGTCA
Source organism: Toxostoma redivivum (assembly GCA_013397375.1). Classification (NCBI taxonomy): domain Eukaryota; kingdom Metazoa; phylum Chordata; class Aves; order Passeriformes; family Mimidae; genus Toxostoma; species Toxostoma redivivum. The sequence goes on from VXBI01013605.1 coordinate 673,791, forward strand.
GTGAAGTATATGAGTTATTTTACACAGCAGCTCTTTTTCTGTGTGTCTTGTATTATGCAAACTTCCTAACAAGATCAAGGCAGCCCATTCATAATGGTTGAGTGGATGCTGCTCAGGTGAAAGCCCAAATGTACCCAAACTGTTTGATCCTGCTGAACAAGTGCCTGAGTGTCCCAGAGGCAGGTGTACTCACTGAGAAGTGACAGAGTTTGCCTTGATGCTGCCAGCAGAGACTCCTGAGGCTTGGTACCTCATACTAAGAGAGCAAAACAAGAGAACCAGGGTGCTGCTCCCTTGTACACTCCTGCAGGGGATCATGGTCTGCTCTCCTTCCTGGTGGCCAGGGATGGGAGCTGGCAGAACATCCTGTTCTGGAGCTGATCTCAGGCCCCTCAGATCTGTCCACCCTATAGGCATATGCTCTACTAAGGAAGCACTTTGTTCAGTCATTCATTTTATATATTTAGACATCTGGCTTGAATACAGCATTTAGGCATTTGGCAGCTCCTGAGACCAGAAAACGTGGCATGAATTCAGAATGTTTACAAAGCTTTTTCTGAACTGGTGCCTAATTGCATTCAGCATATGCTGGGAGGAGAGGTAGAGCCTTGGTTTGCAGAGCTCTGTGGTAAGGGAGCTAACCCATGAACCTGCTGTACAGTCCAAAAGGGAACTGAAAAGACTTCAGCACATCTCTGTGTCCAGAACCTGGAAGACCCCTAGAGTAAATAAACATAACCATTATCAAAATCAGGGCAAAACAAAGATGATCCTAAATATTTAAAAATAAATATGCAATCGATCTGGCACAAATCTGGAAACATTTGTGTCCTGTCTTTCTAAATATTATATTAAGTGGGCAATCCAGTTTAATGCTCTAACAAAAATAACAGTTTGTCAAACATTTAATTATAAATGGTCCAGTTACATCTCCTAATAAAGATTAAATATGAAGTACCACCAGGCTGTGCCCACACAACGTCTGCTTTCAGTCCAAGTCATTTCTCAGTACAGCATGGACATGCAGCTATAATTTGTTTCAGAGTTACTCACTGTACTGCCTAAATTAGTATCATAAAAGACAAGGAAGATGCAGAGATGGTCATAACTTAGCCCAGGACAGGGCAATTCACAGCACACATGCACTGTGTACTCTGCCCAGCCTCTGCTCATTCCAACCAGGGATGGCCTCGAGCCAAGGCAGCAAGTGGACACCAAATCTTTTGTGGGATTTTCAGAGCTGTGTCTCAATGCCAAAAAATTCACACTCTACAATAAACTGAATTTCCAAGCAAATTTCTAGGAACTGAAATTCGGAAGAGCAGAGTCATTTATATTTTTAGCATTGATTCAGTTATCAGGAAACTCTGATTTAACTTTTTAATGAAGTGAGAGGTTTTCAGAAAACAACCTGAGATGACCAAGTCTTGAACAGAGTTTGCAAATAAGAATTACCCACTACCTGAATAAACACCAATTAATCAATTCCAGTGGTCATCCTTTCTCCCAGACACTGTCAGTTTTTGTTTTGTTTTCAAAGACTAATTAATTTCTATCAATTAATTAGCTATCAATACAGAAGTGCTAAGTTGCATTAAAACAGCTTCAAAACCATACTGTTTCCAAGCAAAATCCACAGAAATTAGCTTCAGCACTCGACAAGGAGCATGACCTTAGACACAGGCTATGACACCTGCAGAGGTGATGCTTTAAAAAGGCCAAAGTACAATCCTGACATGCTCAGCTGCTCACACCTGGGACAAACCCATGTCCTTTCTCTCTCCCAGTGGGATTACAGTCCAGCAAGAAATCTCTCTTATTCAAACATTTCATTGCATTTAGGGAGCAGTGAGTTGTTAAAAAAAAATAAATAGAAATGTAGGTAGCAGGCATTAAAGTGGGACTTCCAAATGACATGGAGCTCTCTTGGAACCTCATGGAAATCTGGATTCCCAGCTCCCAAAAATATGCAAAACCTCCAGACCAGGAATGAATACACTGAACACTACACTGAATGTATGAATACTAAACAATAAGCACAATTAATTGCTACAAAAACAAACAGGGTTTTTTTTTAATTATTATTCCCTGATTTTATTTTAAATAATGGAATTTCTTGCAGTTTCTCTCTCTTCTAGACCACTTGTCCACTTGAATCTGACCACTCCTACCTCCCTCCATCCCTTTCACTCATGTACATTAATCCCTGGTCCTCTGAGCATTGTGTTGGAGCTATTGTGGATAACTGCATCGTTTTTCAAGGGAAAAACCTAAAGATGGTATAAATCTCACATCAGAAGTGCACAGAAAAGACTAATTCATTACTCTGAACAAAAACACCTTTCAGTCAGATACAATTTTTAGGGTGTTTTTAAACTACTGTTTTAATACTAAGAAATGTATTTTCTCAAAGACTCTACTCAGAGGGAAGTTGAGAAGCCTTTTAGAATGGCCTGTTTTTCATCTAATAAAATTCCTGTAGACAAGAAGGAATAGCAATTGAGGGGTTAGTTCCTCACAGCTTCACACATTTCCCCTGTGGATTTTGCAGCTATTTTTTGCTGTCATTAGCAATCTTTATTCAGGCTTTAACCACACTGAACAGCACCCTTCTAGTTTTCCAGCACTGCTACTTTATGTGATGGCTATAAATACATACAAAAGTTAAGAATCAGTGGAGCTTTTTCAAATTATCACCCATGGCTTTAGCAAGAAGCCTAAAGATAAAAGAGCTTCAAAGACTTTTTTCAACCACATGGAATGGTTTGAAGTAAAATGTTACATCTCTGAGCATACTGTGGCTGCAGTCAGTAATACTTAATGACTAACCTGCTTGTACAACTTGCAGTGAAAACACTTGATTAATTTCCTAAACCATGGTTAAAAGGAAATCCAGCAACTTTTCCTGTTGCCCATGAAGATAATTTACCTATGATATGCAAGCAGTGGCAATTACCAGCAATAATCTCAATTTCTTGCCAAAGCTCAAAATATACATATGCAGTTGTAAAAAATAACATATGCTTTCATCACTGACACAATAAATAGTAATTCACATGCCATGCTGTAAAAGCCTTAATTGCAAAACTGTACCAACAGAGCTCAGACTTTGCCTTAGAAAGTTTTGAAGTGTGAGGGTCTATGTGTCTTTGGGAGTACTTTCCATTACTGCTGGAGTCTCAGCAAGGCAAAAGGTTTGCTTGGCTCTGGAAAGGAAATTCTTGAGGTTCTGGTCCTGCTGGTTTACTTTGCAAAAACAGCCTTTCAGGAAAAAAACACAGCAACTGGAGTTTCCCTTGCAAAGAGCTCTGAGCCCACTTCAGTGCGTTCTCAATGCTCCCTTCCAGGACAGCCTGAGAAAGGGCTCTTTATTCCTGAATTTCCTGAGGAGGTTCATATGTTTGGTACAGCCCCAAGAAGGGCTTAGAGGGGTTCCTCTTCTTGAAAGGCTTCCTTGTTCCTTCATCACTACCAAAAGGTAGTAAAATTCCATAAAAAAATTCAAGGTCCAAAGGGACAGTAGCTGTGCCAAAGTGAACACTTAGAGAGCTGAAAGACTAAAATCAGGACACCCCATGACCTAAAGGAGAGGTGACAGGAACATTAAATGAATACACAGAATATGTTGGGGGGGTTGAGGGGGAAAGGAGGGGAATTTAAATCCCTTTTAAGTTTCAGTTGTTGTGGCTTACATGGACAATCTGTCCAAGTTCGAAGCACTTCACACTGCTAATTTACTGACTGTTGATTTGCACATCGTTGTAATTCTGGCTCTAAATCTGTGAGAATTTATGTTCACCACAGAGCAAACAGAAAACAGGGTCTCCATGCTGGGAGAGCAGCTTAAAACCAGGGAGAGGAAAGAGGAGGTGGCACAAGAGCTCAGCTGTGCTTGCCCCTCTGCTGGAGGGGACAGGAGCTGAGCAAGGGGCAGTCCAGGGGACAGCACAGCGAGGCAGCTGCAGGGCAGGGACACACCAAGCCGCTCCTTAGGGTGATTTGCCAAGGGCTGGGACCCCTGTGACCCCCCAGTCACTCCAGCAGGCAGTCACAGCAGAGCGTGTCACTCACTTCCTTGCAATACTCAAACGCTACAAGGTTTTTACAGCAAATCCCATTCACATCTGGAAAATCTCTTTCACTACATCATTTAGTAAATCCTCCCCAATTTCATTTAAATGTATTTGAATTTGCACATCTAATCAAAACAATCACAACTCTGAAGCTGATCCCTCTCTCGAATATTTAATTTATACTTCATTATAAAGTAACACTTATTCATTAGAAGTTTATTTTTATCTCTTTAATCACTGAGTATTCTTTTTATGTTATAGAACCTTAATCTAATAAAAAACTAAACCCTACAAGTCACTGAGCAGTTTATTAGCATGTACTGCATTCATTAAATTTACACAGATCGTGCAGTTTCTTCAAGAGCTGACGTGACCTTGTTTGCTGCCATAATTTCATTTGGACTGCAAACAAAAACCTTTTAATAATTGATTTCTCAAAAAGCTGAAGTAATTTCTAGCTTCTGTGAAGGTTGCAAATTACAAAATTAGAAGTACTCATTAAAGATGCCCTGAAGTTAAAAAACCATAGTCAGTGTAAATTAATTACTACTGTGGATACAAACTAATTAGTTACCACAATCTTTAAAATATATTTTTGGAAACAATTTATTGTAAAAATTACTTGTGAATCTTGTCAGTCTTTGTCATTACCATTAATTGTTTACTGATAACCAATAATGAGCTTCATGTTTTACAGACAAATATGAAGAAGTTATTTTCATTCAATGCCATAATCATTTTGAATCTGCATTTTTATTTTGGTATCTTGACAGGTGAATGAAGACAGGACAGAGAGTTGTCAGACACAAAGACCACTGAAATCAATGTTCATATTTCTAGTTACTATCAGTGGGTTTTCCTCACACCCTGGTAGTGTTTGGATTGTCGTGCTCATTTGGTGGGTATCTATCTCTGTAGTGCTAGGAACTATCCCCACTGGATGAAATATGTTAATATTTATTTAGGTCATATCTTCACTGAATTCAGATAACCTTCACTAAATATTTCTGATCATCACACCATTCTGTCGTACTTTCAGGTAAACTTATTTATTTTTATGTAAGAACAGCCTTTTTTCATAACCAAGCTGATATTTTAATCTGAAACTGTAAGTAACCTAAAAACACCCCCCCCAAATCAAAAAGACTTTTTAAAAGGAAAATAAAAGACTAACATAACTAGAACCGCTCTTAATTTTTAAAATGCAAATTATCCCTTAAATCTAACTTTTGAAGTCATCATTAATTGCCTCACAGGCCTCATTTTACATTAATTGTGCCTTCATAAAGCACTCTCATTGAAAACCTAATACATGTAAAGGTTCTTCCCAAATTAAATTGTCATTACTTTTCTTCCTCTTTCAGCTAATTGCTTCATTATGTACTTTTAAAATTGTTTTGTTCTGCAGGGATTAATTCTGCATGTATCTTCAAGAGCTGTGAAACTTTCAGAGTGTGCTGTTGAACTGCACAGGGTGTGCTGCTGGTTTGAACTGCAGGAGCCCCTCTCCACCTGTGGGTCACTGAAGCCTTATGGCTCTGTTCAGCTCTCTTCCAAATGTGTCCACTCACTGCCAGGCACAGTCAATAACACACTCATCAACCACTACATTGCCAAGGCTGAGTTATGAACAGCAAGTAAAAGATATCATTTTTTGTCCTAAAAAGCACAAAAGCAGGAGACTGAAAAACAGGATCCCCACTGGCTTAGCATTCATGGAGCAATGCACTGTGCTACCCCTCTTTTCTGGTTTTACCTTTCCCTCTCTTACCACAGCTACACTTAGCTTGATCAGTCTTGTTAATCCTAAAGACCTGATCATAGAATGCAATAGGCTGAGTTGGGAGGGACCCACAAGGATCATCCAAGTCCAATTCCTGGCCCTGCAGAACACCCCAAGAGTCACACTCTGTGTCTGAGAGCATTGTCCAAGCACTTCCTGAGCTCTGCCAGGCTGGTGCAGTGACCATTCACTGGGGAGCTGTTCCAGTGCCCAATCACCCTCTGGGAAGAACCTTTTCCTGATATCCAACCTAAACCTGCCCTGACTCAGCTTCAGGCCATTCCCTCATGTCCTGTCACTGGTCACCAGAGAGAAGAGCTCTCATATCTATATTACTTCCCAGCTGGTAATGTGCAACCAGCTGGTGGAAAAACAGTGAGAAATCTCCAAGTGCCTCCCCATCCTTCCTTGTAGGGTGTAGTGAGTCCCATGTTAGCTGCTGCTGTAATGCTTTCCTTTCCTGTGGGAGCAGTTAATAAAATGTTCTCTCCCCAGAAATAGCAAAACCACTAAACTGATTCCCCTGTAATGTATAATTACACGTGCTGTAGCTGCAGGTTACCTGCTGAAGCATTCATGGGCAGAACAGGGGGGAAAAAACCAATTATTCCAATGTAGGAGTGACTGAAACCAGAATAAGCCAAAAAAAGCCAGTTTTTGGTAATGTCATGACTGGCAGAATTTGGAGGCATGACAGTTCCTTATTTTATTCTCAATAGAGCCTTTCTTTTTTAACCTGTTGGAATTACAACCCTGTAAATAGAGAATTTTAGTCTGTGCCATCTTGGGATTCAGATTGTTAACACAGTGAGGTACTTTGCAAAACAGAATTAACCTCAGGAATTATCCTGTGTACACTGATAAGCCACTGCTGGTTACACAGGGTGCTAGGCAAGTGCTTATGCCATACCTGCACTGCTAAGGAATTATTTTTGTCTTGGTGAAAGTGTGGGCTATGAGAAGCATGGGTACATATTGTAAGAAGTAACATTTGGTCAACCTGTATAATTTTTTCTTTCAGGCTTCAATCTAGAAATAATTTCCTCTTAATTCACAAAATGGATAGAAGCAAAATAAACCTCTCTCTATTTAAAGCTTTAATGTAAAGTTAAAGAGAAACCATTACCTGAAAAAGCAGTATTTAAAAGTTATCTCAGAATAGCAACTAAGGATACTTCTATTTTCAGCCCTTTGCTTTTACACATCACCAATTCTGTACTGTTGAGCAGCACTTGTGATCACATACGGATGTTTTCTGTACAGCAAATCATTCCCTTGCAAAGGACATTGGCCTTGCTGGAAACAAGCTAAAAACATGGCTTTAAGACTACAACAAGTGACGATAGCTGCAAGTGCAAGAATGGGGAATGTCTTGGATCATTTTCCTGAGGGGTATTTGGGGAAGATCTGCATTGCTCAGTGGAGTGCCATGAAGGGAGGCCCAGCAGCAAGGACAGAAAGGGACACCAGGCACACATGACACATCCCACCGCTCTCTCTCCATTCAAACAGCTCCACAACAGCTTGGTGGAAAATCCCCTCTCCTTCTTTGCTCATTCCCAGACATTTCTAACTCTTGGCACAGCAGCCTGTCAACCTGCCTGACAAACCAGTTTGTGAGGCAGGACCAGTAAATCACAAACTGATTAACATTAATGGTAAATCACAAAATGATTAATGTTAAAATTAACCCTGCAATTAAAAGAAAATAAAAGTTTCCTGAAGCAGAGGTGTTCAGAGGCAGCAGCTGTGGAGCAGACCACAGCTGGCAGGGCCAAAGCTCTGCTGAGCTGCTGCAAGAATGAGTACAAGAGCATGGCAAGAAGGAGGAGAAAATGGAACCCAGTGTAGCCCATGTGTAGTGGAACTACACTGAGCTTGAACACTGTTGGTGCAGTTTAACATTACTCTCATCCTAAACCCAAAACACAGCACTGCAGCAGCTACTAGGAACAAAATTATCTCCACCCCAGCCATGCCCAGGACAACTGAAGGCTCTCTTTAATAAAATCAGACATCTATTTACATGCAATATAGTCACAGTTTCATGTAATTTACAACCTGTGTTAGGAACACTGACAGGTAAAATTGCTGGAAACTTCTAGGGAAAGAGAAAAAAAAGGTAAAATGGTTCCAGATAAATATAGATATTTGGGGGCAAGTGTAAATGTCTTCACCTGCTTGTGATTAACAAAAAGAGCACTATCCCCAAGGGCAATATTGTAAGAAAGATCTCAGGTGAGAAACAATCAGGCACTGTGGATTGGAATGGCTGGAACATGGAAGCAGCCATCAGTTTCTATGCACCAAATGGGAGAGACTTGCTTAACTAACAGGTAATGAAAAATCATGATCCTAAAAGTACATGGTGAGGGTGGAGGAGGTTAAAGAAAAAACAAGATAGGTAAGACCCAAAACCACATTAAAAAAACCCCAAACAAACAACAAAACAAGACCCACCCCAAAACAAACAAACAAATAATGGAAGTAACTTCTGGAATTTAGAAACAATTGATCAGAGAGAAGCATGATAAATTTCACATCTGCTTGCTTTGCCACAGAGGGACCCTAATGTATGGAAAAAACTCCAAAGAACACTGGGACTGTTTTCTGCTCAAATAACTCATTTCTCCATCTCTATTCATTAACTGCACTCCTCAAGTTCTTCACCAACAGAAAGAGCATCAGCTTCACAAAAGGTCTGCAGAAAAACCACCAAACTAGCAAGAAATGAAGCAATTAATTTCACTACAGCAATATACTGTACAGAATAGCATGCCACACTCAGTCTAACTATAAATGCAATTTTCCTCCTGGGTCAGCTGATGTAAAGTCCTGATATACCATTTAGTGGGAACAAGACCCAGTCTTTTTCCCTTAAAGAGCTTTTACCTTCTAATGAAATTTCCTCTTACCCACTTAACAGGGCCATTATATCCTTGTGAACACTGCTAGCACAAAGTCTTTGTGACAAACAGAATTACTCCAAGTCAAAACCTGGGCTTGCATTCCCTTGACTCTGATGATGACTTAGTCTAGGACCTGATGCAAATCACTGAGTATTTGTTAAGAAATCCCTAAAAGTGGCCCAAATAACTTCTTGTAACAGATATTTGAGAGTTTATCAAGCATATAGGCTGCTTTGAAAGACAAAAGGATTGCTACAGGGCTGCTTTTGATAGAAAATCTTCTGACTTCAGTAGGAATTGGAAGAGGCCTTTAAGAAGCCTACTGCAAACTAGACTTGAATCATCCCAAGCAGAATTTCTCTGGCTGCATCCAGATGATTGCAGAGGATTTGTAGGGTCTCCCACGGCCACAAGAACTGCTTGTGCAGGCACAGCCCAGGAGCTGAGAATGGCACTGAGAACACCAGCCTTACACTCACATTCTTTTTCCACTTTAAGGCAGTCACCAACACAGCTCCTGTTCAGTCACATGGATAAGAATGTGATTCCAGTTTGCCCTCCAAATGCAATCTGGTCATTTAAAAGCACACTTAAGTCCATTCAACTGGGAATGAATGAACATAAACCAAAAAGAAGCACTACTCATCCTAATCTGAATTTACAAATATGATGCTGCTTCACAGTAAATGAATCTTTCAAAAATCCCATTTAAAGTGATTGAACTGCTCAAAAAGGATTCTATCAAGTCTTGCATCAATCAGCCTGCCTTTTTTGTCTTATGGGGCAAATAAATAGCTTTACAAGAAAATGTTTGCTCGAGGAGTAAATAAAGTGTTTCTTCTAAGAATCAAATGCATTCATGTTTTGAACTCATCTGTCAGCTTCTAGCTCAAGGCAAAAAAACTCTATTAATATTTATTTAATAATACATGTTTAGTATTTTACAAATTCTGTTACAAAGCCACAGACGAGGGTAAACATCTTAGAAGTTAAAATAGTATTCTAGATCAGAGACCAACAGAGCTGAGTAGTGAAAAAAAATTCTTCAGAATCAGGAGAATAATCCTCCAAAGTTGTGTTTTCTGTGGCTTGTTATAGTTTACCAACAATGGATACTTCAAGTACAGTTTCCAATAGCTGGGGATTTTCTTGCACTCATGTAACACAAATAACTAGATATTTGTGCAGATGATGAGGTGGCAAAAATAACTCTTAGGTGAGGAGAATGGGGAAAGTCTCCATTTTGTTAGGGTCTAATTCCTCACAGTAGTTTTAGATCCTCTGGAACAAAATCAGTAATATAAGGACATGGGACCATGTTCTGCTTGCCATGTTTCAGATAAACAGGCAGCCCAAATGATCCTCACACCTGCTCCTATTTATGCAGTCAAAAATAAACTCTCCAGTTCCTCTAGGTGTTTGCTCTTACAACTTTATACAGAAAATTTCCCTAGCAGGCCATTTTGGACAGACAGTGTCTGCTTGTCCATTATCCTGAGTGATAATGCTTATCACACAGCAGAACACTAGAAAAATCTAGATATTTATTAAAACAAAGAAAAACAGCAATGAAAGATGAGGTACAGTGAGTAACATGTAGCCATAGATTGGAGAGCAGCATTTTGAAATGGAAACATTATTTATTGCACTAATACTGTAATAATAATGTAGTTTCTGTGGAACGATGACTGTTTTGATTAAGTGATTCATCATCGGCCCTGCAGTTGAAAGGGACACAAGTAATCTAGAGATGTTCCAGTGCCCAGCCACCCTCTGGGTGAAAAACCTTTTGCTGCTATCCAGCCTAAACCTCCAGTGAAACAGCTCCAGGCCATTCCTTCAGTCCTGTCACTGTCACATAGAGCAGAGATCAGTGCCTGCACCTCTACATCCCCTCGTGAGGATGCTGAAGAGCACAAGGAGGTCTCCCCTCACTGAGTCTCATCCTTGCATGATCTCAGACACACTGAGGATTGTGAGAAACTGCTAAAAAATCTGTTTATTACAGCTCTGTAATTTGTTTTCATGGAGCCAGGAACACAGATCCAAGCCAGCACAAAGTCAGGTAAGGCAGCATACATTAGGCTACTTGCACACTACAATCTGTTCCAGATGAAAGTTTTTTATGTAGGTCAGGCACTGGAGACAGACAAAAAGCCATAAGGAAATCAGAGCAGTGTTGGGCCTCATTCCAGGGATCCAACCTGGTCCAAACTTTCAATTCTGCAGGGACTGTGTCTCTCTGGTCTTGTCTATCACCAATCAGCTCCTCCCAGGCCAGTCCTGCAGACCACACAGGGTACATCTCCTGATGCAAACAGAGAAAACTCCTGCTGCTCACAACAAGGAAACAATGCTTTTTTGTCACTTGTAAGAAGAGCAGAAAAATCAAAGTGATGTTGATTTTCAACTCTTCACAACACTGAGCTGCAAAATAAGTTTTTGGGAACAGAAGGCAGGTCTCTGGCCCTCATAGTGAGAAGAATGGTGCTATTAAAAGAAGCAGTCTTGCATTTCTCTCTCCCTTTCCTTAAAAAAGTGCTCTAGTGTAGCTGAAAGTGGGTTGGGCTGAAATAACTCTATCTCTGACAGGCAGAAGAAAAAGTATTTCAAGAAACCAGAAATAAAAATAAGTATTTTTTGTCTTGCTGTCTCAGGAGATAATTCTATATTCTTACAGTAAGTTCCTTTTTTTTTTTTTTTGCTATTGTACAACAGTATGTTTTTATTCTGGCAACTAAAAGGCACAAAGCACAGTGTTACCTTCCCCTTAATTTCATAGCAGGGTTCAGAATTTAGTTTTATAACACACCACACCATTTTTCATTACCTTTATCTACCAAAGAATTCTGCTCTTAATAAAAACATGAGAGATTCTCAAACAGAACAGAAAGGTATTTAGCTGTGAAGAGATACAGAAAGAAGTACACAAATCACACACAATACTGCATTATAGTAAACAGATGAACAGTATACAATGGAAAAGAGAAAATATATGCATGTATGCACTTTATGAATATCTTAATTCCCTTCCCTCTGGAAGGCAGCATAAATGCCTCTATATTCCACTTTGCTCCACAGTGATTTTCCTATTTTAAATAAACCAAGTAATCTAGAAAGGTTTTTCCCATCATACCTGTGAGAAACTATTCTCCTTACTGAGTCTGGGATCAAAGGTGAGCAGGGAGTTTAAGGTTTCAACTCTGCAAAATTCTAGCACTGTTGAAAGAACAATCCTAAATTCTGTACTTCTACCCTTGTCCTAGATTAAGCTCTGTAAAGAGAGCTTTTGCTCTTTTTTCCCCCTTCTCTCCTCAAATAAATTTACATGTCTGAAGAGCTGTGGATCTGCTTTTCATGCCAACATCCATATTTTGGACTATTTTCCCCACTTGCAATAAAAAGCAAGCTGTATTTTAAATGTAACCCATCAGTCCTGGCTAAGTATTTTCCTTACCCTGATTCCGAGTTCCACATTCTCTCCTCCATAGACTTCCATGCCTTCATCCAGCAATCCAATCTCTTGGAAGTATTCTCTATCTACTATGAAGCATCCAATCAATGCAGGACTTCTGGAAGAACAAACCAGCAGCAGCCAAAATTAGCAGATAAATTATGAAGAAATTTATTATTCAGACACAGACTGAATTTATCATTGCAAGTAAAATGGTGCAGCAAAACAGATTCTTAAGAAAGTACTGCTCAAGGAGTTTTATTGAGCCTTGCCTCCTAATAGTCTTGATTCTAAAATGAAATGAACACCACTGAAGGAAATTAGAGTCAAATTACTGGACATAAATATTCCCCAGAGCAGTCAGTATTTCAGTGCTAACAGTGTGAGACCCAGGAGTCCCAGTTTTGTTCCTGAGGCACCAGCCAGTGCAGTCTCTGTCCTTGCTAAGTCCTCAAGTCACAGACAAGAGGATGTGGCAATTGCAAATGATACCCATTGATGCACAGTTCTGTGTGTTTAGCCAGAAGCCAGGTTCAGCTAGAGCTAAAAAACTTGTGTCTGTAAGCTTATATAAAAAAAGAGATTATTTCTTCAATAGGACCATGCATATAAGGTTTTCTAACACAGAATGCAGAAAAGTCTGCCTTTGCCAGCACAGTGTAACATGAGTCCATTGTCCTGAGCCAAATTGAAACACATCACATAGCTTTACTGGATCAGTAAACTCTATTTATGTCATGGTCTGAATCAAGTGACTTTTAGTATTCCAAACCAATTGGAATCAGGTAAGAGTTCAGCCACAGAGGGTACAATTTTACCTTTATGAGATGCAGTGGAGAAGGATACAGAGTCATTTAGCCTTTTCATTTTTCTCCTACCTTATAATCCACAATTGCAAGAAATAAGTAAGTCTTTTCAGATTATTATGCTGGTATCAGGCACCCTGGTAATGACAGGATATTAATTAGCAGTACAGGGGAAATCACCCTGCTTTTATTGAGAACACTCAAGCTATAGATAGTGGACACAGCTGCTTTCAAACAGATCAAAGGCTGTCTTAATCAAAAATTGTACAGTTCTACTGAAATCTATATATTAATGCCTCTAAGTGCTATACCCACTTGGTAATATTGAAAGATTGTTTCTGATGTATTTATTAATGAAGAAAATAGCAGTTAACATCAATACAAAAGTTATGCTTCTTTTATGATCAGGTACTTTTGCTGTTGTCGTTGTTTTTAAGTATTTCTCAGAGCACCTGCTTCCCTTTGCTATAATTTTAAAAGCATAATGGAGGCATGATAGAAACCATCCATCAATACATATGGCTTTGTTTGTTGGTGTGTTTGTTTTAATTATCCAACACACACATGCAGCATATTGCACTGAATTAAAAAAGTGTGCCAGGGAAAGGACTAGGGAACAAACCTGAAATTCGTAAAGGTCACTCACTCCCCAGCCCTCATATAGAACAGAGTTTGGGGGGGAAATGGAAAAGTACATTTGCTCATTACTCAGTGTTTCAATATTTTTAATTTTTAAAATCATAATAATTATTCCATATGATTAATCACAGGATCATAGGAGGGCTTGGACTGGAAGGGGCTTTAAAGATCTTCCCATTCCAAACTCCGGCCATGAGCAGGTACATCTTCAAATAGATCAGGCTGCTCAGAGCCCCATCCTGCCTGGCCCTGAACACTTCCAGGGATGGGGCATCCACAACTTCCCTGGCTAACCTGTGCCAGTGCCTCACCTCCCTCACAATAAAGAATTTTATCCTAATATCTAACACTACCCTGCCCTCTGTCAGTTTAAAGCCATTCCCTCTTGTCCTATCACTACCTACTTTTGTCCCTTACCAGCTTTCTTGGAACCCCTCTTTAGGTACTGGAAGGTGCTGTCAATCCCCTGGAGCCTTTTCTTCTCCAGGCTGAGCAACCCCAACTGTCCCAACCTGTCTTCACAGGAACGTTTTTATACTGTTAACAAAGTTCATTAACAGCAGTAACTACTCCTAATGATGTGGAAATTATCACCCCTTTTTACATTTGTCTGTGGCAAACCTGTTAATTTTTATGTCCTGCTTTCCAATTCCAGGTCCTGTTCTGTGGGTCAGTGCAGTTCAGAGTGTGTTAAAGTGACAGAACCTGAGAAAAGTGCCTGCCTGTAAAGACAGAGCTACTGGATGGAAAAGAGCTGCCAGCGCTATTTGAGGTTCTGCTTTGCAGGTGGTGAAAACTGTTCTCACTTTCTTCCTGCAGGGAGCTAGAGCACAGGTACCAGTGGCCTCCTTGGGATGGATGTGTATCTACAAGAAAGGGCTGCAACCTCAGCAGAGCTGCTGAGTGGATTCAGAGGCTATATATACACCTTAGATATTCAATACCCTGACACAAAGGTATTGTTCTGTACCAGCCTCACACACTCTGGACATGGTAAGCAAGTACAGACCCAGATTGTCCCAAAGCAGGACCCCACAGAGCCTTTGCTCTCAGTGTCAGTGACCAAACATTAACTCCTAGCACAGCACAGCTGTACACCTATGTGACAGCATTATAAAGAATACACCTGTCAGATCTTTGGCAGGAAACGTATTTTAAAAAGATCTACTGGAAACAAGAGTTTCCTTTAAAAACCTTTAAAAAGATCCACTGAAAACAAGAGTTTTCTTGATGACTGTGTAGGCATCAAGGACAAAGCTGAAGAGGGCAGCTCAAGGGTGTTTAAGTATTTGAACTTTAAAGTCAGTGAAACCTATTAGGTAGCTGAGCCCCCTTGCCCCTGTCACACCTAGGAGGGCACTGCCAGTGACACTAATTTAGGTCACTGTTACCTTATTGGAGCAGTTGTGTTCTCCAGTTTCCACCAGGACTTAGGAGGGTTCAGATAGCGGCACCACAGCTCCCAGTCAAAGCCCTGTGCTGAGAGGGGATACTCCTCTATTTCAAAATTATCATACTTAATGTTATCGAATGATGGAGAAATTACTCTTTTTCTGTTTTCTTTTATCCTGGTGAGCACTGGTTCAGCCCTAAAAAAAACCCAACAAAATATAATGTTAAGATTACATCAATACAAGGATAGCACTGATGGAAATCATAGAATAGTTTGGTTTGGAAGGAGCCTTTAAAGGTTATTTAATCCACCACCAAATAAACAATATAGCAGCTTATGCTGTATTTTTCAGAAAGAGCAAAGTCTAAACCTGTTACCCATTCAGTCTCTGCTTTGAGATGGAGTTTAGACAGTGCAGGATTTGCCCCAAAATAATGCACTGCAACATTTTCTAGGATGCCCTGTTGTTAACCTTGATTTGAGCTGCTGGATGGAAGAAATGAGTATCTGCATATCATAGAGCATTTATACCCTTGCTACCAAGTAACAGTAACTTCAGGCTCTCAACATTATCAAGGACATCAGGATCAGAGTTAATAATAGATCTATCCTAGGGACAGAAGCTCCTGCCTTTTTACCATTTTTACTTAAGGAGCAAGGGAGATATTAAATCCAGACTAAACAGGTTAAAACAGATTATTTTAGTTATGTTTACTTTTGCAGAGTGGCCAAAATAATACCTTTTTGTTTACACTGCAGAACAGAAAAGAAACATAATATTATTAATGAAAAGAAGATACATTCGCCCTCAGGGGCAAAGGACTCCATTATTGGAAGAGATTTTTAATGTGCAGCTTTCCAGTATGATTTAAGTACACTGTAATTAGATCAGCAGATAAGTCAAACCATAAAAATGGTCTAGATCATATTACACAGCACAAACACATTTTTCCTGTTTGTGTCCATCATTATGACTGAATCTTCATTGAAAAGCTAAGAATTCTAACTCGTCCTCCAAATGCAAGAGGAATGCCAGTCAGTAACTTAACACCAGTGCTGGGAAAGGGTGCCAGGGTCAGAGAAGTGAAGGAGAAACGTACCAGCCCATGCTGAATTTTAACAGCAGTGAGGGAAGGGAAGGGAAGGGAAG
>VXBI01013605.1:690090-725331 GCA_013397375.1 Toxostoma redivivum
GGGAAGGGAAGGGAAGGGAAGGGAAGGGAAGGGAAGGGAAGGGAAGGGAAGGGAAGGGCACGTACCAGCCCACGTTGAACTCCACGTGCGCGTCGAAGAGCGCGACCACGGGCGCCGATGCCGCTCTCCAGCCGCTGACCCGCGAGCGGATCAGCCCCTCCTGCCTGCTGTGCCTCACCATCTTGATGAAACCAGGCTTGTGGGCATTCACTTCATCCACGTACTGCTGCAGCTTCTCCTTCAGCTCCTCTGCAGGAGGGAAAGAATTTGCTTTTAGCAACAACTGTCAGCTGTATTAGAGTTTCTCTTCATGTTTTCTTCTTCAGTCAGAGTCGGGATTGAAGGCTTGACAGATGAAGTTTCGTGTTCGGACTTGGTTGTTTATTAATTCTTATCCCTATTACAGTGAGTGCCACAGCACTCCTAGCTAACAAGCTAAAAATAGTGAAATGGTAATGTGTCTTGCTCATTACAAGGTCTTTTAAAGCCTAACTGGCCAAGTAAAAACTAACACCTAAATTATTTTAACTTTTGACCCAATGACCAAACACCCATGACCCTCAGTGCAGCATCCTCCATCCAATTAAACAATACTACCTAAACCCAAGAAGAAGGAAGAAAAACCTCTGCCCTAAAACCTCCATTTTGTGCCATACCTATTGCTATATTCTAAAATCCCAAATTCCAAACCCTTCACCATGTGATATTACACACTTCTATTCAAACTACACACCAGTGGTTCTATCATTCAATTTTGGAAGCCTTCTCCAAGGCCTCAGGTCAAAAGCAGTGTTCTTTTGGGGGTCAGTGTCCAATAGCACAGAAAGTTCAAAACTCTCAGGCTTCAGCATTCCAACAAACTAGACAAGATGTAAAAATCTATTCTTTCAGCAAAACAGGAGTAGCCTTCACACAGCTACCCAGAATTCTCAAAAAGTCAGTCTAAAAGGAGGCAAATAAAAAGGAGAAGGAACCATGAATTAAATAGCAATTAAAAAAATTTCAGATATAACTATCTAGCCGACATGACTGCCATCAGAATCCTGGCACTGTTTAACAATAACATGCCACAAAATGAAGTGCCATAGCTACATAAGAGCATATTACTGTAACAATAAACAAAGCACTTGTGTTATATCTCCAGGAAAATAAAAATGCCTAAGTATTTTCCATGAATCTTCTCTACCAATATTTCAAGAAAAAAAGATAAGTAAGAATAAAATGCATTATTTTTCCTCTTTCCATTTTTCTTTCTCAACTTTGACAACTGGCTCCTGTCTTGGCTACAAGTTCCAACAACTTTTTCTTTTAGAACAAAGACCAGTAAAAGCTGTGGAGGACAATCATTCCTGATTAAAGTATAATGACTCTTAGATTAACAGCTATCATATCTCTGGTTTAAAGACCACTGCATGAGAAAATGGAATGTGTGGAGTATAAATATTATATTCATAATTATTATTAACTGAAAGTACTGCTCACTTTATTCTTTATTAGCACTCCTATGTTCTATTTACATTATGGTATCACTCAGAATTCCCTTTGGGACAATAAATTCCCTTTATTCTGAATCTCTCCACAAGTCCAGGAATGTCTTTGCTGTGATGCAGAATAATGCTATAGTGGGCATTATCAAATCTGCATTAAAGCTCAGTGCTGACTAGTCCTTTCTGTGAAAACTCGGGCAAGGCACTTAACTTCTCCCGAGGAGCAGGCTCCCTAGGGAAGTGGTCACAGCACCGAACCTGCCTGAGTTCAAGGAGTGTTTGGACAACCCCCTCAGGCACATTCTCATGGGAATTTTAGGCTCATATCCTGCACCCAGCCCAGGCAGCTTCTCAGACCATCAGCCTTGCACTCTGGGAGCTGGTCACCTCAAACAGATGTGGATAACAAAAATGCTAGAATGGTTAATGGCACAGAAAATTAAAAGCAAGCACACTTTATGAGCCACATTAAACGTTCATCCTTGGAAAGGATGTCTTGAGCTGACAGAGGAACAGAGCTCATCAAGTACAAAGTCTCCTGAAATTCCTCCCTGTTTGTAAAGACTCTTGGACAGCCAGCAGGTGTGATGCTGCTGGTTCCTCAGGCCTTGCAGGACCGAGCATGCCACACACTTTTGTGTCCATGAACTCTGCATGAAATGAGAGAACACCACAGAAAAGTCCTGGTACTTACAGGTTTTTATAAAAACAAGAATTAAAAAGAAATAGTCTGCTGATCATGTCCATCACAACATCTGAACTGCAGCAATATTTAGGAATCGATTGGATATATTCCCAGAATTTTTGGCATTTCATTGCCAATATCTATTCAATTTGTTTGTCTGTGACTGCCTGGAATATACAATATGAGCCACTTACATAGCATAGAGCACTCTTCTATTTTGTATTAGACTTGCTGCTTATTGATCAATACCCTTTTTGTCCTTTATGAAGTAAAAAATCCCCCACATTAATTTCTATCATTCTTGTGCCAAACCACGTGTTCTTACTGCTCTCCCCCTAACACACAAGGATTTGTAGCAAGCACAGAACTATCACACCAACCACTAGCTAACAGCACCTTAAATTGAAAAGAAGACACTTATGTTACTGTAGACATTACATTACTGTAATTCTATGCACCTAAAAATAGTACAAACCCATTCTCTATTCCCAAAATGCAACACTGCAGAGGGCGAATATCAAAACACGAAGATCAAAGCTTTGTTCTTGGTGTAAGTGGCTGCTCCCAGCTTTGCAATAGCAGGAAGCTTTGTTTTCCACAACAATGCAGCATCATCACTGAGGATAAAAAGTGTGAAAGGAAAGCAGGCTCTAATCAAGGACTTGAAAATCAGTAGCCTTGACAGTCATTGTTCCTTCAGCAACTCCATTTCAGTAAGTGGGCTATTCTTACTCCTGCCTTACTCTTTTCCTAATGTGGACTGACTTTAGAAGCTTGAGTAAACACAAAATCTATTCCATAGCTGTGTGTAGAATGGAAAGAGATGGAAATGGAACAGAACCCAAACCCTGGCTTGCCACCAGCATGACTTCAGCTGCACATTGGAGCTGTGACATTTATCAGGCAGCGCACACTTCTGATTTTCTGGTTACACTGCAGCTCTTTGCAAATGAAGTGAATGGCCTGAGAGCATCTCAGGGGAGCCCTGGAGGCTCACCCATGGTCAGTCAGCATGGAGGAACCATCCCCTGGGCTTCAGCATCACCTCAGGTGGCTGAGGAAACTGCTTTTTCCTTCATCTCCAACACTGGCCCACAAGCAGTGACTTACTCTGCGGCATGTGCTCAGGAGACACAGCAGTATTTTGCAGTATCAGGCACTTTCTTAGTTAAAGTCAGGCCTTTGTTACTTAAAAGAGATCAGCTTTGCTCTGCAAAGGCAGAGTGCTGAGCAGAGCATTTTGTGCACCCTTTGTCTTACAGGACTTATTGGGCAGATTCTCCCAGAAGAGAAGGCTGTGAAAAAAATGGATCATTTTCACTCAGCCATGAGACAGAGAAGTGATGTTAATGAAGTTTAGAAAGTCACAGTTTTGGAAAACACTTCAAAGATGCCCTAGCAGAAGAGTTGAGTCAGTTCTTTCCCCGTGCATTCCATGTCTTCCTGAGTTTCACATGAGAAATTTGAGTTCAATTGTATTTGACAGTTTTAGAGCACCCAGCCCAACTAGCCTGGGACTCTCTCCCCAAAACTATTCATACGCTGCCATGGCACTGATGGTCCTCAGTAAAATAATTTTAACTCATGCTCTTTTTTTGTTTTCTACTTCAAGATATGTTGCCTGAATAATAAACAGTCTTTTTCATTAATTATTGTGCTGCATAGCTTTATGCCACCATAAGGAGAAGACAGGGAATAAGCAAATGTGTCATCTTCAATACACTGTTGATTCTGTGTCTAATTATGGAAACAAACAGGCTCACAAAGATAGATGCATGTGCCTTTCAGCACAGAATCTCTCAAATAAGGACTCAATTTGACTAAGCTGAACGAGGCTCTGCAGTTGGAATGAAAGAGCAGCCATATATGGAGTGGGAAAATGGAACTTTGGAAATGTTGCACTCTGCCACCTGTCTCTATATGGTACAGATGTCTGGAGAGCACAGCACAACTCTCCTCACAAATGTAGAAAACATAATTAGCGTGCCATAATTATGTTTAATATTAACATAATTAAGTTCAAACTCTTCTAAGAGGTTGTTTGTTTATTTTTAACAAATTGACAAAGATTTTGTTTGTCAAGTTCCCCTACTCAGTATGACAAAGCAGTGCTGAAGGATTCACACAACTCTGCCTGCTTAGGAAACGGCAGGAGCTGGACAGGATGGAGCAAGGAGCATGAGAGGCAGAAGGCACCAGCCAGCCCATTTCTTGAAAGGAAAACCATCTACAGATCATGTTTTTCATCCAGCTGCATGGAGTGGGCTACCTTTGGTAAGCCTCTGTCCCTCCTAACCTGAGAGGTGAGCAGGCTCAGTGCTGTCAGGTGCCTCAGACCCCTACAGCAGCTGTGGGTCTGCCCCCAGACTCCAAACAAGTGATACAAACAGCCCTGCCATACAGAACAAGTTAGTGCCTCACACTCATGGAGAAGGAGCTCTAAGAGCAGCCAATTAAGGCCAACTTTCAGTAAGTTTTACACTTTAATGTACTCCCACTCTGAGTGCTTGAATGAGCTTGCATCTCTCAGAACAACCCCGTTTATGAAGCCCCACACACTATGCTTGGCTGAGACACGCATTTTACTGACCTTTTTCTCAGCTGTAAGTGTGCCAACAGAGCTAAAATAACAAATACATAAATAAAATAATACTCATAACACTCTGCATTTTCTAAAGCCTAAGAGCCCCTGCTGACTTTGGCCCAGCAATGCATGCTGCACATCACTGCCATCTCTGCAAACCTTGAGCTTTTCCTTTAGGGAAGTACTTCCATGTCAAAGGCCCAGGAATTGCCATCTCCCTCTTCACCTTGGCCCATGGCACAAACATGACTTCTTTTACTGTGAAGTAAAGTATTTAAATAAATACTTAAAGTATTTATTACTTAAAGTAATAATTTAAGTAAATACTAGGTATTTACTTTTCAATACAGAGCTAGGTTCAAATTAACAATTGGCCTCCTTGTGCCAAAAATGGTGGATTGACATGTTATATTAAAGGGGTAAAATCCTGCCAATTCATTATTTTATCTCTGTGCACACTGAGCTGCCTAGAAGGCACACTCTGGTCTCCAAGTAAAGAAAAGTGTTGGATATTTCCTTGGATCATAAAGGATACTTTTAAAGGCAAATCATTACAGCACCTGCAAGAATATAGCAGGAGCTTATGGCTGCATTTGGAGCCAAGGGACCACTGGTCAGCTTGGTTCTGGCCAGGATCCCAGAGCCTTCCTGAATTCCCTGAGCAGCAGGTCTGAACAGGAGCCACTGCCCTGCAGGAAGGCAGAACAGCCACCTGGCACAGCTCAAGAATCATTTCATCACAAGGGCTGCTGCCCTGGGAACATCTGTCTCATCAGGTACACCTTACTTCTGCCTGAAAGACCAGTAAAGTGGCAAAAAGACAGAATTTTCACAAGCCAAATAATTTTAAACCAAGATCTTCCCATCTTGTTTACCCAATTATTTTTTGCTCTAAGTCTTAGGAACAGGAAGAGCTGCTTTTCCAACTTTAACACGTATTAACATAGCTAACTCACTTTCTGGCAAATAAAGAAAGCCTGCTGTAACAGGTTCGCTGCAAAACCTCTCCTCTCTTCCCTCTAAGTCCCTCTGTAGGCAAACAGCCTGAATTCATGTAATAACTTGAATTCATGGCAGCAGCTAGGCATATAAGAGAACCTGTTTTGCTGCACTTTATCTAATAGGATATGTGGATTATGTCACTTATTTCGTATGCAGCTCAGTGCTTCATCATTTTTATTTTTCTTACCTCTGGTCCCTTATCTTTCATGCTCAAGTGATCACCTCTCATCTCTGTACCAGAAGCAGATAATTCCAAATGGAAAATATTTATAACCAGACAGAGGCATGTCATTTGTAATGCACATGTGTACAGAGAATGTCTGCAGCAGAGGGTAACAATGCTCAAGCAGATAAGGAGGGCCTGCTGTGCACATGTATTTAACAGCCCTCTGTTATCTGGTAATAGATAAACCACCCAGGGGAAATTACCAACATGATGCAAGGAATTGATCTGGACAGACATCAGAAACAAAAAAGCAGTGGAATCCTTCTCCTCCACTCCCATTCCTAACTTGCACTGCTGACAGAGATGCATAGTCTAATCTCAGAAGTTCATGCTATCCACATGTAAAGATAGAGAGTGTAATGAACTTTCATAGTCACAACCTCTGCATTCAGCAAGCCAAAGTCCCAGCTGCTGTCAGACCTCCTCAGGTCTACTAAGATGAATTTCCTACAACAATCTGTTCCAGCTCACACCTTGGATTACAAGTCAAGGGTTTCTCTAGCACATGAACAGCACCCTTCTCCCCCAGAAAAGGCAGGGGAAAAAAATGCATTTCCCCTCACCCCTACCCAGACACACATTCATTTAATTGCCCAGGAGAACCTATACAGAGGAATGGGGAGTTTTCAAGGGGTTTTAGAGGGGCTGCTTTGCTCCATTCTCAGCTGCTTCACAAACATCTCTCTGCAGGGAGGGAATTCTGGTGGGCATTCCACTGAATCCTTGTGTAACCCCTGGGAATCCTACAGCAAAAGGACAACATACCAAATAAACTCACTTCAAAACAGCAATTAAACAGCTTCCAACAAAAAACAGGCTTTGCAGAAGAAATCTGTGCCAGCAACTCTTCCTTGAGCCATTTAGCAGACACGTTCACTACTTAGGTTCATTTTGTTTTTTTTCTAAATTATGTCTATTTCCAATTCCAGCTATGAAAATGGGATACCACACTTCAGATCATTAATTTCTACATAGAAATATTGCTGTATCTTAATAAATCTGAAAAGTATGGAAAGAACTACGAAAATTATCTTTTGGAAACTCTGACAGGTCAATACTGTGTTACGGAGGAGGGGGAGACAGAAGAAATAAATATTACAGCTGTTATTTTTTGTTACTACCTATCTCCTGGGGTAATGTCTTTATTACAAGGGCTGTAAGTCCCTTTTATTTCCCTTCTATTATTTATTGAGTGTGGTTTGGAGGCAGCACTTGATTCACGTAAGGTGCATCCCATCTTAAGGATCACCAAGCCCACATTCTAGCAGCTGTCTCTCAACACTTTGCAAGACAGAGACATAAACTGAGATGCCAGATGAAATTCCAAGGTGACACCATCAGTTGCAGAAGGGGAGGAATGGAACCTGGATCTCCCAAATCCCAGGGCTGCACATTATCACCACCCAATTTCCCATAGGCTGTGATTCTGTATTTTGAGCTGTGGCCCATATGGAGCCCTGAGAGCTCTGATTCAGAGCAGATTCAAGGACTCTTCCACATCTCTGTGGCAGCATTAAGAGGCAGCTGATACCTGGGATCTTGCTAATGTTAATAGAAATGCATTGCACCAAAGGAGCTGAAAACTGCCCTTCCATCCCACCAACAACAGGAGACACATGCTTATCTCTGATACAGAGCAGAGCTTGCTAAAGGCAAGTGTTAGCATTTAGAGAGGAAAAGAAAACACATTTCCTCTCAGGTGAACACTCCAGTTCTTTAAGAAGCAAGGCAGGACTAATAAAAAGAAAAAAATGTGTTCTCTTAGACTGCCACGCAGGTGTGCATGTGTGGAACTGCTGCAAACACAGCTAAACACAGGACAGGGATTTGCCAAATGCTGTCACCAGCTGCCACCAGAGGGACAGAGGCTGCCATTGTGTCTCTTCAGGGCCATACCCAGAATCCTAGAAAGGTGCTTACGTTTCAAGGTATCTTTAAATACAGAGATAATAATATAAACTTAACGGTTCCACTCAATGTACAGATTGCTGGATGCTGGAATTGATCTCAGCAGGAGCACTGTCCCAACCAGCTTTCAGGGCACAGCTGCTTCCTGTTAGGGGTTGTGGGATGGATCATGGCTACAATAATGTGACACAACAATGAGGGCAGCAATAAGCACTGTCACTGCAGTCACATACTCATAGCACATCTGATCCAAGAATCACTTCTGATGTTTTTTGGACACAACAGTTTTAGAAAGGGGCTGTAGACTGAGAGGCATAACAAGCACCAACAGCATACATTAGAGCTGACACATTGATATAATACACTGCTGGAAGAACCTCAGCCAAAATTCTGAGTTCATCATTTCATTCCTTGGTGTGCCTGGATTCATGTGTAAAATGACCTTTAAATGTTAAAAGAAGTGCTTGAGAAATGCATTCTAGTCCCAGATGTTTCCAGTAATACAAATGGCAATTTTTTCCCAGTATACAGCATTTAATTCAAATCTATTTCTTGGATGTGTGTGGAAAATCACTATTCAGAAAAGAAACTAAATGAGTGAAGAGAGCCAGATCAGATTGTACAGATCAAGAAAAATACAACCTAAAAAGCATGTTAGAAACCTCTGTACTTTCATAACCATAAGATGCAGCAAGCTGCTCACTCTACAGTAAACTTGATAAATAATCATGACTCCAAGAAATAGTGTGGCACTTCATGTTGTGATAACAGATTCATAAGGAAAAAAAAACCCTGCCAATTAAAACACACTAGTCCAAGTGTAACTACTTTATTTCTGGAGTGGATTCTGAGGAAATTAGTCACATAAGCTGAATTAAAAATTGAATATGCAAATACTCAGAACTGGATGAAACAGAGCTGCTAATATTCCTGGATTCCTGCTAATAATCTCTGGATCAAACCTCTCTCTGAGAACAAGGCTATAAAAGGAAGAGGAAATAGAAAGCAATCACCGAATACTTGTTGGAAGAGGATCTGTGCAATCTTTTACTCTAAACAGGACCAAGTAAACAATATGAATCAGTATTCACTGTTAAATAGTTATTTTAAAAAATGACACAGAGCATTAAAAGGTTTTGATTTGAATAATAGGACTTAGCCTTGTATGCCATGTTGTTTTTTATTAAAATCTTATTTGATATCAGAAATTATAATCTAACTTTATATTTATTGCATAGAATCCCTTCCCTGGGAGCAAACCAATATGCACAAAACTTGATGCTACTATGAAAACATCCTCCAGGGTCAGGATAGCAGTAAGACTATTTCACAGTGCCTTTAACTTGTCCAAATGTAGAGTTGCATTCAGCAACTTTTTATTTTGACTGAATGACTCTTACTGTAGCAGACAATTCCTACACATAAAATGCAAACTGTTCTGTCCATATTCCAAACAAGATAGATTGATTTCTTGGCTACCTGTGATCATGTTGTGTGTGACCTGCTATTATCTTTCAAAGGCTGCTTGCAGAAGAATGCAATTCACTCAGCAATAGCAATACAGCACCCAACCCACCAGGGAGGAATACAGCCTGCCTGGGCAGGAGGGCTCCTTTCAGCACATGGGATTAGCCCACAAAAAGGACTTGGTTTTGTATCAGCAGAGCTGCAGTCACACAAGATGTTTCTCAGAATAAAAATAAAAGCAAATTAACCCAATAGGAGCGAGTTTGGTTGTTATTCTAGTAGCTAACACACCTCTGGCAATACAGCCAGAGTAGATCAGGTAATACTCCTTAAAGGTACAAATTTTACGTGGGAAATACTGGGGTCACTGAAGCCAATGAGAACTTCTCAGGAAACACTGTTATGTGTCCAGGGCCCAAATGTAACATCACACACAAGGCCACTGAAGTGCCAGGTAAAATCACACCTCTTAACAGTCAGCTATCACATATCCTCTTATTTTATCACACAGCCTTGAAAAATTCTGCCAAACACAATTTATTACCTGCACAGCCATCAAATTCTGCTCACCTGGCATAAAGGGAAGGAGCAGGACCTACCCCCTCACTTTCCAAGCAAGCACAGAGCTGCATTCAGAGTGCACTTCCCCTACAGCCCTTCAAGGAATGTCACCTCAGCCACACTGCTGAGTTCATTTGGGACAACTTGGGAGGCAGCTACTGTGCTACCTAAGTCATGGCTTTTAATTCTCATCATTTTGAAGAACTTGGAAGTTACAACTGCTCATTTTTCAAACTTCCTAAAGTATGGATATAATCCAAGTAGTGCTCACGCCAGTAAATTCCCCACTCAAATCAGGAATTATTTGGTTTGACTACCATAGGAGCCACAGGGTTTGTTTCCATTTGAAGACAGAAACTGTTTTTTTGGAAGAATCAACTATGAACATTTCCAAATTAAAGCAACAAATTCTGGCTTGCATTTTTCCTAGCATATCTGCTTACTCCTTAGGAGTAGCACAGTGCTGGGATGGTGCCATTTGGTAGCTGTGGAAAATCTCTAAATTCAGTACATATGATATCCAAGAACTACTGTATCATCCACTGCCTCCTAAAAATCCTGAACTCCAAGTCTTACACAATACCATAGAATTTGTATATTTAAATATATCACCATGTAGCAAATTATTCTAAGCCTTTCATCAGTTATTATAGAAAATTTCTCTGTAGGCACCTAATCACAATCAATACATTATTTCTAAAGACACACTTGGGAGTTAATTGTTATATTACAACTGCTGTTTATGCCCTGCCTTTTTGAATCAGGAACATGTGAGGGACAGCAGCAGCATCCTTATGTTTTCAGAAAAAAAAAATAAAAAAAAAAGGCTAGGCATTAAAAATAACCCAGGTAGTAACTTGAACTAAAACCCAACATAGCTTTTTAAATGCACAACACAGCATTGATGTTAGCATCTTATTGCAGTCTGGGAAAGATTTGGTTAAATCCTGCTTAATTGGCAGTATGTTATTTTAAAACCAGAGTATGTTAATCTGGCTGTTAGTATGCCTCCCAGCAGGGTGGAAACCTTGCTGCATAAAACATGCACACACAAGAGCACACACCAGCCTTGCCTCTCCTGCTCCCTAGAAGCAGTTGGCAGCAGAGCAAATTTTTTTTTTTTTTTTTTACATTATAAGCAGTTGAAGTGTATTTTCACTGTGCTGAAGGAAAAGCTCCTGGATTTGCACCCAAGGGAGCAGCTCAGGTGGCTGCTCCAGGCTGGAGCTCCAGGGAAGGACAGCTCCTGCTCTGACAATGGGCAGCAGGCTGGGCTAGCAGCTCAGGTTCTGTTGTTGTCAGCAGAAGCAGAGCTGGCTGGAAAGCAGGAGGAGCACACAGAGCTCTGGGGCTGGGGCTGCTGCCTGGCATTGCACAGGCTCCTCTCTGGATGGGTCACACATGGACACCTGGCACTGTGAGCACAGCTGCTCCTGCCACACTGAGGGTGAAGGGCACAGAAAAGGGACTGACAGCAAAAACAACACCTCACATCTTGGGACATCTCACTAAAGAACATTTAAAGAATGAAAGAACATTTTAAAAGCTTTTTGGTTTTGTTCTTTTTTTTAATTTAGTATTAGGCAAACAAGAGTTGAGAAGAATATTCTTGAATTACAGTCCTCCTGCTAACACTGAGATATATTACACCAGGTTTGTTCAACATTTGTGTTCTGTTATAATTCACAATAATTCCAGTTTGTTTCCTTTCTCGTTATTTTTTTTTTTTTTTGTAATTTAATTTTAGCCCTTTACTTCAAAACTTACCTTCTGAAACAAGGCTTGAACGCCTGTGGTCAAAGCAGAGAGACTCCTGGGACCCATCAGTCACTGCCCATTAAGGGCAACTCAGGATGTTTGAAACTGATTGTTCATGTGGAAAACTACGCACATGGGCACTTATATCCAGGCCCTCTCCCCCCACATTATTCAAATAGCTTCATTTTCTCAATAAATGCAGCAAATTTAAATGACTTCCATAAGAGCTCCCAGCTTAATTTTTACTGACATTATTATTTTTATACACATTAAAATTCTGAATCCTGACATTTATATAAAATATTACTTGGGAATATGAAGATTCTTTTCCAGGACATCTTTCTATGAAGGACTGCTAGCATTAAGTACTGCCTGTATCTCATTTATCCAGCCATGCTGTAGTCTGTTGCTTTGCACAAAACCTACCAGACTCCATTTATTACAGATATCCAAAGGCCTGAAACTACCTCCTATCCAATTCTTCCAGAATCCTTTTCAACCTTTCACTGTGAATAATGATTTTGCACAGATAATGGCTAATTTCCTTGGACTGGGTTTTTATTTGCAATGATTTGCAATTTGATTTGCAGTATATCCACATTTTTCAGAATAGTTACTACCCTGACTTCTCAGATTTAAACCCTTTAGCATCTTCAAAAGAACGCTTCCTGAACAGCTAAATTTGTAATGAAATTCCACGATTAAATTCTCTCCATCTATGAGCATTAAATTCTTACCTTGTCTGCATACTGCAATATGTTGCACTGATGACAACTTTGGACTGGGTAATGATCTCATTTCCCTACATAGCATTCATCTCAGTTAACCTCAGAGAGTTTACACAGCTATATTCTTATGTCACAGCAGGAGCTTGCTTCCATGTTCAGTTCCAACTCAGAGTTATAATTAATATCCAAACCTTTGAAATCCTGAGCAGCATTTATTCCATAGAGCAACAGCAAGAAGCTTCTTGTGTGTGGTCTTCCAGCTCCAAGGCTCTCACATCACCCCCACTTGCTAAACCTGCCCTATGTTAAGTTAAAAATGTGTAAATTGTACCCTACACAGCAAACACAGTCATCCTACACACACTGAGAGTGTTAAGTGGCCTAAACAAAGGGTAATTAATTTCTTCCTTATATCTTCTGTATATATTATCCAGTATGCTTAAAGCAAGGTTCTGCTTATAGAAACAAGACAAACTAATGCTACCATAATAAATTCTATTAAGCACTAACTTTTTGGTTTCATAGCAGTACTACAAGGATAATCCAGCATTTTCCACAGAGGAGTTTGACATAAACAAAAAATCAAATGCAGGCACTTGCATTCTGCACAGTATTTCTACCTGAGAGGTTTATAGATGCCTCAGAAGAGCTGCTTGCAAAGCTGCTGTCAAAGGAACTGCCAGGGTTTTCTACCTGAGCAACAGTAGCAGATAATGTGAAGAACCTGAACCACATGCTGCAATTCCAATTAGGGAACTCAAATCAGGAAAATAAGTAGCTCCAGTAAATGCCATAAACATAAGCAGAGAAAATGCCTGAAGAGGCAAACAAAAAGTGGTCACAGTTCAAATACTACAAATTGGAGACTAGTCAATGTTCCTGTCTTTCACCATAGACAAATCAGGGTGATTAGAACACGGAGAACCAGTAGGTTTCTTAACAGCTTTTTGAAAAACATGGCAGGTGAGTTTTTTTCTTTTTTCTATTTTTCCTATTACCATCCAGAAGAACAAAAAGCTGAAACCTACAGCAAAAGCAAATAACTTTCTGAAAAGCAAAAAGACTACCAGCTCCTAACAAGCAGTTATTCTCAGTCTTTTTGTTAAGCTGCGCATGAAAGCTTATGTCAAGAGTTCCTTTTTTTATTTGCTATGTGAGTCAATCTTCTTGGTACTTAAAAAGCAAACACTGTATGTGTTAATTAGAAGCATTTGTGAAAACTAATTAAATTTGCTGTGTGGCAGTTGTGCTTCAGAAAAGGTTTTTTGTATCAAATCCTAATAAAGATTTGTTCTTCTGGTACATGCCTTGTTTAATCCCTTCAGGTGGATAAACAAAGAACATATCAGTCGGATCTTAGTAAAGAGAGGGAGTCAATCTAAAGACATTAATTAGGGAGCATGGTACAAGCTGTCCCTGGATAAAACTCAAAGGGATGCATGTCCCTTCAATACCAAACCAGGCCATCACTGTTTCCATGTGGCCATTCCCTGATGAATTCATCTCCCACATCCTTTTGCTCCCATCAAGACTATCCTTCCCTAATGATATGAAATGGACCTGGTATTTAATATGCACTAGCACTCATAAACCCCTCTGAAACCAGCTGGGATCAAATGTATGTAAAATTCATGAGTAGTTGGATGAGCTACATCTCCATTTCCTCTTGGCTGTGTCCACACATAGCATCTATCCTTACCAAACAATGCCTTATTTTTCTGCACCCATCTGCTACTTCGATTTTGGAACCCATTTGATCCCATTGGTGTGACTTGTACTGTAATGAACAAAACCAGCAGGAGAAGCAGGGCACACCTCTTGGAGGTTTTTCACTGAAATCTTGTCATTCTGCTCATTAAAATCCAGTCATTTCATCCTCTTGGGACATGGCACAAGGAAAAGCCTGGCTGAGCTGCTTGGGACATGGTACCAAACCCCCTGAGCTGCTTCATGCACAGTTACCTCAGGTCTGCTGCCCTGCCAGCTGAACTGGCAGTTCAATGCCAATGTGGCATTCTTAAAATACTAACTATTCTTTGAATCTGCATTTTAATAACCACAGTCTTTTAGTCATACAAGAGGTTGCTCTGAAGCTCAATCCTTTTAATTGTTGAAGAGAAGGCACTTTTACAACTCCTTAGCATCTGGCCATCAGAAATAATTCCATGAATTAGGATGACAAGAGCAGCTTTGCTGAGAACTATTCAGCATCTGAATTAAACAAATACAGTCAGTGAGGCTCAGCTGGGCTCATAAATCAAAAGTAATTATGTTCACATGCCAAAATGCAGTCAACATTCTTTTAAGTTTTAAACTTGCCTTTCTGGCTTAAATTTCCAGTCACCTTAAAGGTTTTTAACTAGTGTAACAAAGATCTTACTGAGGTTGGAGATTTTGAAACCTAACTGGATATGACCTTGGGAGATTTGTTCTAGCTGACCCAGCTTTGAGCAGGTGGGTGGGACTAGGGGGTCTTCAGGGGTCACTTCTCACCTAAGCCACTCTGTGACTCTGTGACAGAGCTCACATCTGCCTTGGGGAGGATGCCTTCATTTCATCTGATGCACACCTATCTTCTGATAAAATGAACAGGCAGACACAGAACAAATTACAACACTGAGTAGATGATTTGAGAGCAATACAGGAACTGGGATGTGAGTGCTTTGGCCCTTCTGTGAGCTTGCAACATCCAGTCATAATTTTACAGAATCTGATTTTAATAGCAATATTTTTTCAATTTCATAGATAAAATAAAACCCTGCCAAGAAACTAAATGTGTATTTCGGACACTGTAAGGTCAAGGTTTTTGAAACAAATGTCTGAAGCTTGACTCCTTAGCCCTTGCTTAGGTCATTGAGCAGAAGTTTCCTGGTTGTCACAGACCTGCAGAGACTAAACACTGCAGCATCCAGCTGAGCAAACAGGCTCACCACTAGTGAAACAATGAGACTAAGTCTGTTTCATTGTTTATGAAACTCCGCCTATCAGGGACTAAGTCAACTTATAAAACACTTCCACTTTAAATCTGTGTAACACCAGTTAATAAATACCAATCAAGCTGTAGTTGTTCTGTGCCATGAGTCTTCCAACAGCAACAGTTTGCTGAAGAAATGGAGCCTTGCAATGACTTGTTTGCAGATGGTAAATGAGAGAGCAGGAATGCAGAGGAATCTGGTGATCTTACGCACCACAGGCTGTTATGCAAAGAACAAGCTGTGAGCCTTTTTATGTGTATTCTCCATACATAATTCAAACAGATTGCAGAGCCTGATGGTTTTTCTTTCAGGAATCTCTGTTTAAAAGTACATCTCAAAAACATTTTCTCACGTGGACAAAGTCAATGGTGACCAACTACTTTGAATACTACAGCATGAGAGATACTAAAGATATCTCTAGCTCTGCCTGTTGGCAGAAGAACAGTCACAGGACTGTTAAGGGCTTTCAGAGAATCTAATTTTTTCATATTTGTCCAGGTCTCACAAAATGTTGAGGTCAGAAATTATTTACAGTAGAATGAAAATAAATCACCAAATACAGAGAGAACTTTCTACTGCTGGTTGCAACTCTGCCACCTTCCCTTCAACAGGAACAACAGCCTCTGAAATAGTTTTATTTCAGAATAAAAATTCTGCAGGTCAGAAACTATAAGAGGTTTCTTCAAATATTAAATCCCTGCCTGAAAATCCACATGCTGACTAATTAATGAATGTTTATAAACTTCACCTCAGTGCTCTTCTGTTATAACACCAAAAACAGTTTGACAAATATACCATCAGACTGCAGCACTAAATGGATTTTGAGAGAGCATCTGGTCCTTCTCCTTGCCCCAACACAGAGAGATGCTTCTTCCAATTAATCCTGACAGAAGTTTGTCTCATCTCCATTTCAGTTTACTCAGCAAATATTGTCCCATGCTCTTTATAGATAGATCAAATGAAGCACACTGTAAATACAAATATATTAACAGTATACCTAAGTCTGCTGTCTGGCACAGTTAAAAAGCACAAACCCCAAACCCACAGTGATTAAATCAAGATATTTGCATTTGAAACCATACAAATAACTTTCTTCAAGCTAACCACTTACATGAGCCACAGAACCAAAAAAAACCAGCATAGAAGGCCTAGAACTCTTTCTGCAACTCTCCACTGACAAGAATACCTTTTCCTCATAAATCTGAAGACCAAGAGCTACTCTTGAGTAACAAGCCCCTTTAAACATTCATAAATATTAACATATTTCTGATGGCAAATTCATTGTAGCAGCTTTGCTTTTCCAGCTGGTATTTCAGGATGCCCCTGGGATGGGGAAATGCAATGACAGATAGCACAATCTCCCATGGCCAAGCTGCAGGAGAATCCTCCCACGAGCAGTGCTGGGTACTCACACCAGCAGCCTGGGGGCATGAGAGCTTTCACAGTTTGGCAAGACACACAGCTGGCTCTAAACCCTACACAGTCATCAGTAACATTTAAAAACCAGATTTTCTACAGAACACAGAAAAACCATCCAAATTTGCTCACTGCCAGATCGCTTGAACACAATCAAAAAAAGAGCAAAGAACTAGTTTGAGGAAAATCACTTCAAATATGAAATTGCAGGAGGAATACAGGGAAGCTGTTAGGATATAAAGCTATCCATTTCAATAAAAGAAGGAAAAATAAGTAATTTAAGTCTCAAAAGCTAAACCAGGAAAACGTCAAATATATAAAATGCCACCAAGGACATATCTGATTCAAGAGAGAGTATTTTACAGTACTTTAAAAAAAAATAAAAATATACTCAAGTCAGCTGATTATGAATGAAACTCATCTACCAGCTCAGACAAAAAGTCTACAAGCATCTCATGATTTGCACTGAACTCCCTTCAGAATGAAATTAATTTAGTTATTTAGTGTATTCTTGATGTCAAAAGGAATAATAAGATGACAGGAATTTGCATCTTGTCTAATAAATATTTCAGACAGTTGTTACAGTACATACAGTTACCTGGATTATAATTTTTTTTTCTTGCAAACATCTAACCTGTGATGAATTATCATTCTGTTTATGGAGGCCAAGAGATTGAAGTAATTGTTCATGAATTCCGGTACTATATGATACAAATAATTTCACTGAATTTAATGGCATCAAGGAGGATGGTATCCTTTATGCATCTAATTGCTGAAAAGCACCTAAGCCAAGGAATACCTCCCTGTCTGCACATGGAAGCTTACAAAATAACCAAAAATATACAAGTAATCAGGCTTACAATACACACAGCTGGCTGATTGATTAGGTGTTCAGTCCATAATGCACAAAACAGGACAGTTAGGAGCGTCAGATACTTTTCAAAAGGGGATAAATTTTAAGTGAGATTTCCTTGAGCAGATCTGTTCCCATTTTAGCATCTGTGCCAGTAACAACCCATTAGCAAAAGAGTCTACTGAAAGAAAAGCCAAGGAAACACATTGAGGAGCCTGGAATCTGACACCAGGGACGGACTGAGCAAGCACTGTAATTCCTCAAGCGTTCCCCAGTGGAGCTGTGACTCAGCACACGTTGGAGAGGCATTTATTTCCTGCTGGGAAAAGCAGAAACATCCTGCAGGGTCACAGCAGCAGCCTGCTGTCACTGCTGCCTGTCCTGGGCAGGCTCACCCACCCACTCCAGCCACAGCCAGCCCCTGCTGGATGCTGTCCTGGTCCTGTTCTGCAGGCACTTCTGTGCACTGCACTCACAGAAAAAAGTTTTGTCTCCTGGAGGAGATGAAACCGTTGGAATCAGAATTGTGATAAAGTATGTCTTGCAGAATATTTACAGAGAAATCTGACTAATGTTTTCCAGAAGAATGCCAGACAGGGCACTGGTGGTGCCACATCCTACCAAACAGACATGGAACTCTTAGGCAGCTCTGCAGGTTCTCTCAGGATTCATGGACAGTGACAGGCCAAAGATCTGATCACCACTCCCTTCAAAACTGGCCATTTATTCTCTATAATTCATGTATTTCTCAGCTAGAAATAGTCACTAGTCAAGCCCCTTTTGGGATACTGCTGAGCCCCTGGACTGAAGCTTAGTTGACAAGGGTTCTGCTGGTAATAGGATAATGCAAGCAGTTTACTCCTCAATTTCAACAGTATCTTTAATCAAATTATCCTAAACTCACAGAAAATGACCTTCCATTTCTAAAAGGACCCATTAAAAAATAGAAACATATTTATTTTATACTTACTGGTGCTTTTATAGGTCTTTCTCAGTCAGGAAGCCTTACTTACTGAACAAGTAACTGATTACACAGGTAACTGCAAGTGGCACCACATTTTTAAAATATAGTACAAAGGCAGAGAAAACATTTTTCCCCTGCCAAAGCCAGTTATATAAATCACAGGAATTCCTACTCTAATAGGTATGTATGGCACCGACAGAAATGCAGTTTCAAACTGATAGGAATCTTTAAAAATGACCAGAATCAGAAATGCACTCAGTCCAGCTGGAGGTGGGCAGGCAGGGGAAGTTCAGCCTGAAGAACGCCTGGATCTGATAACCAGAGGAACCTGCTGTGATTAAAAGTTTCTGAGTGTGGAAACTCAATTGAAATAAAACCCATATCCAGCACACAGATTTGCTAACTCAGGTTGTACCTGGTCTAAGCTAAGTGATCACCGTTCTGTATTAAATGAATCACCACACTACTGCTCTGTTGGGATGGGAAAGACAGCCAGGGTAGCAGTGGAGCACAGTCCAGCCAGAGTCCAGCATTTTCTAGAAAATGCTCTATATGAGCCCTAAACCACAGGGAGCACACAGCACTGTGCAACACCATAAAAATTCATACAATTTTTGAAATATGTTTTGTCACACTTCAGAGCCAAGTCAAGTCTTGATGCATAAGCTCAAGAGAGAGAGAAATCACCCACTGCTGTTTTTCATGTTACTTTGACAACTTTGATAATCTAAACCCAGGAAGTCAAGCAAACTATTGAACATGCATCTTCTTTTATAGTTCTACTAAAAATTTCCTCTACTTTCTTCCTTGCTGACCTGAAGTTGATTGAGCTATTATGCAGTATTCCACAGTTGATTAAACTCAGTTTGATATATTCTGAAGCAACAGGCATATTTTTCTAGGGTACTTTCCATTATAAGGAAAGCTGATTAGACGCTTTCCCCCCCATTTTTCTGCATCTAAGTAATTTGTCTCGGTGTTTCAAGTTTAGGGCCATAAAATAATGGTTAGTTTAACAGACCATTTTATCCATTCACCTTCCCTAAGGTTTTTCTTTTAAGATATTTTAAAAGACTCCTGACTTCCTAATTTTTTTGCGTGATTGAAAGAGTGTAAAAAAAATCAAATACTGGACATGGCTAACCTGTGCAGAACTTGCAGTATGAATTACAGACCTCTGGGTTGACTTAGGCTCAGTTTTGCAATCCTCTTCCTGGTAGACTGTTGGATCTCAGATGGGTGCTCCAAGGAGCTGAAACTTCTGGTGAGAGCTGATAGGATCACAGAGGTTCCAGTTACATCCCTTTGGTACCAGTTATATCAACA
Source organism: Toxostoma redivivum (assembly GCA_013397375.1). Taxonomy (NCBI): domain Eukaryota; kingdom Metazoa; phylum Chordata; class Aves; order Passeriformes; family Mimidae; genus Toxostoma; species Toxostoma redivivum. The sequence continues at coordinate 710,031 of VXBI01013605.1, forward strand.
CTCTCTTCCAGTGATGAACCCCTTCTAATTTGAGATGGACCATGTGAGCTGACCTAACACCACTGAAGGACTGGATTTCCTTCATTTGGTGGTAATCACACCACTCTGTAATCATACAACTTTATGGATAATATTGTTGTATGTCAGACTGTAGAATGCAGCCTATTAATGAAAAATTAAGTCCTAGGAGTCAGCACCTTTCAAGACTGGTCCACAAATTAGAAACAAAACCAAAAACTTCAGACATTTAATAATGATGGAGTAATGACACAAGGACAAAAAAAGCTACAACAAAAATAAAACTGAAACTTTTAAAGTAGCTGAAACCCTTTTTTTCCTTTTATTTTAAAAATAATTTTCAACTGAGAGTTTTCATGCATCTAAGCTTCTTTTAGTATCATGCTTAATTTCAGCATCATTTTGAGAAAGGCAGCATGCCAGCACAAGAGCTGTCTGTCATGGAAGCTTGAACACTGAAGTTATTGTCCCATTCTCAGCTCAGGGACTACGACTGCACATCTGCAAAACCAACAGAAAATCCCATCCTACAGCATGCAGTAAAACGTAATTTTGGCTGCTTTAAACTGGATTTACTGATGTGTCTGGTGCAGAAGTGCTCCTGCCCACATGATGTCTGAAGCTTTACAGAGTGTTCCGGGCTGTTGTACTCCATCTGAGAGAAACTCCGAGCAGTTGCCATGCTCATTGTGTCCTCAAGGATGTGAGCTACCAACATTCCCTGCCATCAAACTCTTCCCAGAGCTCCTACTGGGGATACAGTCAGAGAGGCACTTACTCAGATTTCAGGAGAAGAGTACATCAGTCAAGGTTTAGTTGGAGTTACATAAAATACTGCTCAGGGTCAAATGAGTACCAGGCAACCTGTAAAGTACTTCTGTGTAACAACTGATCTTTCCAGGCTTGCAGGGTAAAACTAAAGTACAAATTCTCTCATTTCATCTGAAATTTTTCTTCCTACAATCTGTGTGATCATTCTGTGTCCACATGTGATGATGTTCTTTTAACAAGCCATTGAGGTTTGCTGTAACTTCATTACTTTGTCATGTTCTTCTCCTGTGGGAGACATAATTGCTGAAGCAAGGAGATGGACTAAATTAAAACTTCCAGAGTCAGACACTGCTTACTTCAGATAGCTCTAGCAGTGTGCAGATGTAGACCTGAAAAAAAACTTGACTGTTTCTCTTGTCCTTAGTCAGTCTTTGAGCTCCCCAGAAGGGAGTTCTGCACAAAGTCTTCGTTTCTCAGAAAAAAAAAAAAAGTCTCCCTTTCTTTTAACCAAACTACCTTTTTTTTTTCCCTTTCCTTGGCTACACTATAGCTGAATTTTTCTAATTGCAAAGCTTTCCTAAAGTCTCTTTTCTCACATTGGACTTATGCTCTAAGCTCAGATGCCATAAATTTTTTTCCTAGAAGAACAGGAACCTTCAGAGTCTAGAAGGTTTCCCTGTTGGACACAAGGCATTCCAGAGGTTGGCATGGCACAGCCCCTCTACAGAACACTGTGCAGCACAGATAGCATTAATAAACATTAAAGATAATTGTGGAATACAAATAGCCTGTGGGACATTAACTACACACACAGTCACACAACTTGTGCCTCGGTACTCCCTGAGTTTTATCTATTTGTGTGGGGGGGAAATGGGTAAAGAGAAAAAACATCTCTTTGGAAACAGAGATACCTGATGAGAGAACACACAAAACCAGACCCAGTGCTACCCAGTTCCACTTGCATGTTTCAAACTGGTTGTCAAAGCCCAGGAACTACTAACAAAGAAGTTCCAAGGGCACAAATACCACTGAAATGTAATCCTAGACGTTTCATGCAAGAAGCAGACCACAGGGAGATGTTTCAGACTTCTTGCCCATACAGTAATAACACTACAAGGTAGGGAATCACAGTCACTTACTTGACACAGGAATGTAAATACATTTTTCAAGTACTGACACTGCCGTCATTCATGGTAATAAAAAACAGAAATCATTGCTTCTTTGCTGGCAGAGAAGTTGTCAACTTGTTTATTTGCTGGCAAATGAGTTGCAACTTGTTTCTCATTTTAGAAGACCTTGTTGTTCTCTTTCCACTTCATGTACACGAGCAAAGCTTGAGATTAGGAGCAATAGGTTGGGAGGAATAATTATTTCACAGCCTGTAAGACTGATAGACCATCTATTTAGGCACAGAAATATATTTAGGCTTCCTTAAATTTCACTATAATATGATTAGCTATGCAGATCTTTTTTTACCTTCATAAAACATTAATGCTGTTAACATCTCATTTCTTATTTATTTTTTTTCTTTATTTTTCCAATTATTTCGATTTCTACTGTATGCAAATCTGCTGGTATTTGCACTGCTTGAAAAGATTGCTTCAAATAGAAGGTGGCAGCTTTTGAAACATTAAACAATGATTAGACAGGCACTGGGCCAAAGGAGTGTGTCAGTGAGGAGCAAAGGAACAATGCAGCAGCCGACACTGAGCTATCTGGAGAGAGCTGAAAGCACTTAGCAATTCCATCAAGGTTTTCCCTGCTGCCAAACCAAAACAACAATGATTCATGCTGCCATATTATTTAGCATTCATCATGATTCTGAATTACCCAGTGGAAAGTTCACACTGCAGTGCAGACAAACCCCTTTACATTTAATGAAAGGCAAATTGTCCTTTGACTTGTTACCAAAAAGCATCTACCATTGCTCTCACATTATGTTTGAAAGGAAACTAATAGAAAAAAATAAAAATAAAATCATCAGTTTATTCACAAACTCCATTACAAAGGGCCAGATGGATGTGGCAGGAGAACTGAGCTCCATGCAGGTCCCCAGTCAGAAGCTGTCACCTATCAGACTGCCAGGAGAGCAAGACCTGCCCAGTTGTGTGGGAAACTAGCTGCAGAACTCACCCAAAACCTAACAGGCTCCTAGACACTGTGAAAATCAAAAAGAACATGAAGGGCATTTATACTTTCAGCATACAACCTGTGCCTCCATGCACATGGACTCATGTACCCCCAGACTCTCACATCAGAGTTCCACTAAGGGGTGTTAACAACAACTCTGGTCATGGAGGCCCAAACAAAACCTTTGTTTCCAAATAAACTAGGTGAGGAAAAACAAGCAGGAATCCTCACTTTCTCACAGCCTAATCCCTAAGTCCTCATTTTTCCCTTGTTAATTGCATCATCATAAATGAAAATTTCAGCTTTTATTCATCTTCATCACATTTCCCATAAAGTTTTAAATTGAGCTTCCCCAAAGTTTTCCAGGCTGCTAGCTGAAGCACACCACTTGAAATAGGTTGCTTTTCCAGGGGGAAAGGAAGGAACACCATTTTAGTAACATCCCCAGAAATCACCAGCAGTGAACAAGGAAGTTGAGCAATTGAAAATTTGGCCATCCAATATACTTGGAGAACACTTTCAAAAAACTCAGTGCCAAGCAGCGGCAATGAAAAGCAGGCCAAAAGAAAAGCCAACATGAATTGATTTAGTTTTTTTAGAATTCATATATGCTTGGTTAGAATGTTCTGTACTTGAACTTTAGACTTACAGTAGGTTCCACAATGCCTTTAAAATATCTAGCAATGCCTATAAATGTGCCTTTGTGTGGTGACCAAAGATTAATCTGTAATTTATTCATATATTTTGCTGACTTTTATCATTTAGTGATATGCTTGAACACTCTCAAATACCTCCTCAGGCAAATCTCTTATCATGTCTTGGACCTTCCAGCACATCAAGAATTTTGTGGTTCTATCACAAAGAAATTTAAGTGTTTGAAATTATCAGCTCTGGCAGGAAGTCTTACCACTACTTACAGTTAAGAACTCAGCATTGATTTTATGAAAGTTATCTTTTTATTTATTTTTCTTTTAAAGGCAAGTATGTTTGGTAAAGAAAAAGAAGAGAAGAAAAGGTAAATTTTAATGAATTTTGTTTAAAAGGCAATTTTCATTTCCTACCTTTCTGTAGGACAAAATCCTTTAACTCCTTTGTCTGACATTACAGAGTATTCTCCCCACACCCTGTCAAACTCTTTCAATTATAAGTGCTATTCTTTTGATAAGGAAAGAGAAAGAAATCCTTTAAGAAGTCATTCAGGCTCATAAGAGCTTACATTACTAGAATATTTCAAATACAATTTCTATCGAAGACTCCATGAGAAAAGATGTCAAAAGGAAATAATCTGATCAAAGCACAGTATCTTACTGACATCAACAGATATTGGCACTTTTCTCATGAGCACTACATGAATGTTTGTCATTGCACCAAATCTATACCTGTGGCTTCTACTTGAATTTAGTGACAAGTGCTTGAGAACACTATCAAGAGAAAGCATTCAAGCATTTTTGAAGGCAAAGTAATCTGACAAATGTGAGAGGGGAAAAAATGGGGAAAGAAGGTGGTTTTCAATCAGGCAATTTCTCAGAGCTCTCCTGAGATTAATGTTAAAGCTAAAATGCCAGTGATGGTACTGAGAAGTGCACCAAGGCAGTATTTATGTGCTGGCATCCTCAGGGTGCCAGTAGCCCAGAGCACCTCCAAAGCACACAGGGTGAATTCCTCATTACCACCAGAAGAGCTTAAAGCAAGCCTGTTCTGAATGAATGTGACTGCAGCCTCTAACTGTGGTCACTCACACTGACACAGGTGATGCTATTTTCTATAAGCTGACCCAAATCATTCTTCCCCAATACCCCAAAGTGCCAGTGTGCAGCTATTCATCACCACCGAGAAACTGGAACTTTAATTTAGTCATCTATTTCAGGCTTTGCTCTAACAGAAACATGAGTGAGCTCACACTGAGGGCTGTCACGAGGAGGGGCAGGACAGCTGAGGGGATGAAGGATGAGAACAACCTGACTGTGCACTGCCCACCTGCCATTCAGGGGACACAGCAGACGTGGAACAGAAGCACAGTGTGAACTGGCACACTGGATTTGAGGTAAAACAGAGCCACCAGGAAACAAGGCCAGTCCTCCTAGGCTTAGTGTGCTGAATCTGACCCAGGAAAAGGCATTTATCAGAGTGCAACACTGCAGGTGGGTCAGGACTGGATGAGCTAAATGACCTCACAGATGCAATAGCAGATAAGATGACCATACATTAACTTTTGGCCTTTGCTGGCTTGGGAAGATTTGATTCATAGCATTATTATTTGATTCATAGCATATTATTTATTTTGAGTCATAAAGTCTGATATCAGGAGACTGCAATAAAAGCTCTGCCCTGCACAGCTGCCCCCTGATGTGGACAGAGGTTCTGCTATCAGCTGGCACACACATTGAAATGTTGCTTTTCCAGCCATACCAACAGACTGAACTATGGTGTACTGCAGATGATTAAAATAGCTGTTCTGCTGAAAGGCCACTTTGTCACTGCCAGCACCTCTAGAGCACACAGAGGCAATGGTCCCACAGCACTGCAGCTCTCCTAACTGCCCAGAAACAAAGGAGGCTAAGGACCTTCCACTGCAGTTATACAGGATGGAGACTGTGATGGTTCCCAATAAAGAACTCCATGCTGGTTATCAAACAGCTTTCACACAACATCAATGATGAGTCCACAAAAACCAGAGCCTTGCCTCCAGCAAGGGATGCTGTCCCTGCCCCCTTGTGTGATGGAATGAGAGTCCTCGAGTCTGATGGACTGTGGAGTTCAGGCATGGGAGAGTTAGGAAAGCTGAATGAAAAGTATACTACAGAATTATCCTCAAATGAAAGCAAAAGAGAATGCAAAAACATGTACAAAAAGGAGGCAATGGAGAGAGAAAGGAAGAAGGCAGGAAATGATAAAAATATGCCTAAAAAAAGGAAGGAACAGACTATTTCTGGGGGTGGAGGGAGGCAGGGAGGGATGATTCAGGCAAGAGTTGAATTACTGCAGCTAAAAGCAAGGGAAAGCTGAATGGTGAGATGGGGGAGATGGAGGAACTCAGTTTGTGAGAAAGTGCAGGAAGTAGTGGGATGGAGGAGATGATAAGAGGCACAGCTACCCTGGAATTTGAGAACATGCAAAATGGAGACCCCAGCTGAAGGACACAAGCTCACAAAGAAGGATGAGTTGTAAAAATAAATAAACAAACAAAAAAAAACCTGCCACACAGAGGGAAGAATAATTGGGACAAATGGCCTTATTCATCAGCAGTGTACTTCTCTGTTTGTCACTTCATTTTGATATCCTACTCCACAACCTCTCCCCTTTAAAGCAGGAATCAAATTCATTGTCACAAGGACTGACAAGTCTACAGCCAGACACCATCTTCAGGACCCAGTGTCCTCATAAAAATCTCACAGTCTATTTACAGTAGTAGTTCATATTTTTTTCCACCAGAGTTCTGAGCTGCATGGCCAGGACAGTCTCTCACACTCCTGAATGAGCAGAACATTATGCTCTAACTTCTGGTGGTGGCTGGAACAGATGGCCAGAGGATGAGGGTTTGCCTCTGGTTATTTCCTTCCTTCTTTTCAGATGCATCCACAGTAGCTGTTACACCTCACTGCAGCCCCAGCAGTGAACACAACATGTAGCACATATGCTCAAAGAATTGCCTTCATTAATTCAAGTTGCAGCACTCAGTGTTACCAAAGTAAAATGCAGAGTTTGTAACAACAGCCAACATTTTCCTCAAACCCACAGTGGGAACAGATTTCCTGCTCTATACATAAATATATGCATTTTAGCATCTGATTTCTACCCAGCCCTCTCTTCATGTCAATTCCTGTCAACTCTTCTGAGAGCTTGCTTGTGTAAAGACTGTGCAATAATGATTCCAGCATCAAGACCTTTAACCAATGAAGAGAATCAATCTAGGCAGACAAAGTAAAGCCTTCCCAATGCATAAACCACAGCCCAAAAATGAATGCAGGTTTGGATAAACTCGGTCTATTTCCTTGCTTTCAGATGTTTCTGTTTGTCTTGGAACTTTCCTGACATTCAGGTCAGGGAAGAACAAGAATCCAAACAGAAAGAAAGCAAGACCAAAGGTTTTCCCTAAGAGACTGCTATCAATAGGCTTCTCATAGTTGTATGATCTACAAGTAAGCCATCTTCAAATTATACTGTGCTATGAAATCTAGCATGCATTTGGACAGTAGTCCTGAGGTTTATTTATCACTGCTTTGGTGAAGAAAAATAAAATCAGACAATCCTCTATTCCCAAATATCTCTTAAGAATTACCAAAGAAATATAGCTTTTTAATGAAAAGATCTGGATGCTTTTTGAGAAGTTTTTTTCAGTCACTGTTTTGAGGACAGCCTCTCATGGGTGATACAGTTGCACTTGACCCACTTTTTACCAGTAGGTGCCAGTTCTCACACTGCAAGATGTACAATTCACATCCTGTGATATCCAGCATTATTACTGCAGTTCAATAGCTGTGTTCATGGAAATCTCAGGACAAAATGAGAATCACTGCACTGAACATGTAGGAATATTTCATTCATAAGTAATGCTTCAAGGAATGCTTGCAGAATCTGAGCCTCTACTGCAATATTATTAACTGCAATGTGAGATAAAAATGTCCCAGAGCATGGTAATTACTGCTATAGAATTCAATTCTGCAATTCTGGACACACGAATGCCCACTGCTTCCTCATGAAGCTGAACTCATCATGGCTCACAAAGAGCTTTTTTAGAGAGATTTCAAATCATCTGAAAATACCTTCAAGAGGTACTTTGTAATGCAGTGATGCTCAATGCCAGCACAAAAACTCAAAAGCCAAGCCAGGGCTCCAGTGGCACAGAAAGTCACCGCCCTGTCCCCAGAGGGCAGGATGCCACAAACCAGGGGCAAATAAAGCACAATGCCAGTAGTCTCCAGTTCAGGCAATGCTTCTAAATATGTTTCTGAGGTCTAATTAACCACCAGCAGCCATGGGTGTGGTCACTTAAATTTTGTTTTAAGCCTCTTCTTGAATATAAAAATAAAATTCTGCTGCTTTTGAATGAAAAAATCAATAACTATATTGCCAAATGGTAAATTTATATGTACATCATCTCTGTAAAGGAAACAGCACCTCTGAGGAGAACAAGAAAGATTCTATTCTGACACTTAAAAATACAGTAAAATATCTGAAATCTGTGCAGTTGCTTAGTCACCAACATGACTACAACCCAAATGAGACAGAAATAAACAACACTGATACTCGGCTTGTTTTAACAAAACTTTTGTTCTCATTAAACAGTACACAGGTACTCACTGAAATGTGCCTCTTTTGTCCTTCAATTAAATTAAATTCTACTACTAATGTACCTATCAGCATGTATGAAACAATTCAGAGCAATCTTCATCAGAATTCCACCAGAAAAGATGGTATGGTGAAATACACATGTTAAGCCATGAAATCAGCTTTTTTAAACAAAGGATCAAAATTTTAAGACCTGAAAAATCTATTTTCTGCTTTTAAATGGCACACACTGCCATTTTCACCGTTTTCTAAGTCCAAACATTTATTTTTAAAAAGGGAAACTTCACAAAGAGATTAATTGAGGTCTCCCAAAACATAATTGGGAACTTGAAAAACTGCACTGAGGTTTAGGGAAAGCCATAGATAATTTGCTTGACATAACTTGAAGTACATGAAATAAAATACTGTAGCACATATTGTTCAGGACAAATGTACAGACTTTGGCCCTAAACTTGAATAAATAGTTTCTGAAATCAGCCTTCTAGAATTTTAGAAAAACCATTTAGTTCTTGCACTGCTATTTTCCAAAATACAGGTCTGCAGAAATTTGGGATTCATCAAAAGGTGCCCATTTGGACTCTGCCAGATCTCTGGGCTCACTTTTGCTTTCCAGTCACTTCCCCTGCTGTGACATTTCCTGCCTGTGAAGCCCAGAGTTGTGGCACCACAGAAAGAAATCTTCCATCAAGTTAGAGAAGCTGCCATCCCTGGCAAATGCCAAAGAGTGAAAATACCACTTATAATCAGGATTGTGACAGATCCCTGTGAGAAGCAGAGCTGGAGCCCACTGCAAGCACAAAGCAAGTGTTTGCCCCCTCAGGTAACATCCCAGGGAAACCCAGAGTAACCCACTTATCTTACAAGCAGCAACACTTGCAAGCTAAAGAGCTACTAACAAAAAACCAGAATGACACTAAATATAAAGGATTCATCTCAGCAATGCTAGAAGGGAGAAAAAAAATGGAAAATAGAAAATTTTAAAAGGACAAGTAAGTATTAAAATAAATATTTCAAGATTTAAACTAATAGTAAGAAAGCTCATAAATCATCTTTACAATCGCTCCCGTTCCAAACATCCATCTGCTCCAAATATATGCCCATTACCATGTCTTCAGCATACTTTATGGGATAAAGAGGACTGTAGAAATCTAATTTACTACTGCAGGGAAGAGATGCCAGAGAAGGGGTTAGAGGAGTAGCATAAAATCCTGTAGAGGGTTGAATTTTTCTGTGAGACTAACTATAGCTCTGCACAGTGTGATTTTGTATAAAATGACATGTAACACCAGGCCAAGGCAGCCAAACCAAAGGTTACCTTCCTCTCAATTTCTGTCTCCCTGCTTGGGGCCAGGAACCCAAGGATTTAAGGCACTGGAGGGCAAGAAAGGAAAGCCTGATAAAAGGCACTGCAAATCATAAAAATATAGACAGCACAGTACCAATACTGGTACTAACAAAAATATGGCTGGGCAGGTTTTCCTGAAAGATAAAGCAGTTCCTGTGATTTCTGATCTATTTCAGGTATGAAATAATGAAAAACAGTAATTTTGACAAGTGTGTAGAGCACAGTGCAGAGAGTGTTTGTTAGCAAGCTCATCACAGTGATGGCAGGCTCTCAGAAACTGGTATTTCTGACACTGCCCTGCAATGTGCCCACTGCACTAACAGCCCACCAACTCTACAGTATCAAACTCTAGAAGCCACTTTTTTCTACCAAACGATTTCTCTTCTTTAATGTCTGCTTTGTGGCCAGTTTATCAATACCCAGACACCTCAGGCCCTGCAGCACCAGCAGTGACTCAGATTCTTTCAGTTGCCATTTGAAAGATGAAGGATTCACACAATCACCAAGTGCACCAGTCAAAGCTGTATTTCCATGTTGTGTTCTTTCCTATCAAATTGCCAGGTGTTGCATAAGGGAGAGGACAAAACTTAAGGCATAGGCCTACACCAAGTTGTTGAGTTTTGTGTGTACTTCAGAGTCAGGACTGCAGCTTTTCTTTCATTCACTGTCAGCAGAAGAGGATATGATGATGTGCATATCCTGGGGTGGGGAACTTATTTACTTGCCTCCAAAGAAGTTTCTTCTCTGCACAAATCTGAGACAATTTGTGATCAGCAGCAAGTCACAAGATTTAGCTACAGGGATATAGCCAGATAACAACAGCAGTGATGGCAAGGATAAGAGAAGCCCTTTGTTCAGCTTTTTCCTTCAACAGCATAAATTCAGATTCTCCTTATATTTTAGCAGTTCAGAATTAAACCCCCCAGCACAGCAGAATTTTTCTTAAAGTTCAGCATTCTGTGCTTATTAAAATTTCATCACTAACGTTGCTAGACAATAAGACTTGTAAATAGTGCCCAGCATGGCCCCACAGACAAGCACTGAACCATCAGAGATGGGCAGTGCAATCCTTCAGATCATGGAGAGCAACATCTGAGCACAGACAGCAGAGGAGCAGCAAGGTAAGTGCTGCTAATGAGGAGAAGAGAACTAGGAATCTAAAGGAGAAGTTAAGAAACACAGAAAGACATTTTATACAAAACAGAGTACACATGTGGAATCATACAGTGGAAGCAGAAGAAGCACAGAAACCATATGAGTTAGAAAATACTCTGAAGCACTAAAACTTGCTAGGTCTAATCTATTGTTACATTCTCAATTCTGCCTACCAGACACCTCAAACATTCTATCTTTTCTACACTTTTGAACGTGCCCCACTTGTGCAGAATTCAAGACAGCCTGGCAAGAGTGTGGGATGGAGAAGGGAGAAAACCCACGACAACATTTGAAAAGCCAAGAGGAGGAGCAAGAGCCAGAATTGAAGGTTTCTCCTGGATGAGCCAGCCTCAGGGCAGGGAGGGGAAGAAGCAGCATGGCTCACCATTGTTGCTGTTGTCATCCACCAGGATGATCTCCTTGAGCAGGTGAGCAGGGGTGCGGTTGATGGCTGAGTGGACGGAGCGCAGGATCACCGAGAGCGCCTCGTTGACAAATATGAACACAATGCTGACCTCGGGAAGGCTCTCAGGAAACGTCAGGTTTCTGCACCTGAAGGGAGAGGTTGAGGAAAAGATGTAAATTGTTGGCAGTCACAATGCAAACAAAAGCTGTTTCAGAGAAATCTACCCCCAGCTGGAAGAGCATTAAAAGATACAGCTCCAAAGAACAGCCTGCTACTAAAGCTGAGACAGATGGTGCAGCCAGAAGAAACACATACAACAGTGGAAAACTTACCTGTAAGCACAGTCAAGGGCTTTAATCAGAAAGAGGAATACTCTCAGAACCTGGTGCATTTTTCTTTCCTTTTTCAAAATTAGATATTTCAGCAACATTCCAACTTGCTTATGGAAGCAACAGTATGGAAGTGCTGCCCACAACTTTAAAGCTCCTTAGTGATTTATTGGGGTTTTCTTTCACCTCCTTCTTTCCAAAAAGGATTCAGATATTTCAATTATATGAGTAGAAAGCTCTTTTACCTCTTTACCTTTTTAAACTGCCAGCAAAATACTTGCTTTTTAAACAAAACCACAAGTTGAGTAAAAGGAATTAACTATTTTTCTGTGAAACGTTTAATATTTTAATGCAATGTTTCTGAACAACAATTAATTCTACCTTTTTCCCAGACCTAAACTGTTTACTTGGATGAAATTAGGCACAGGCTGACTCAGGCAGCATTTTTAGATAGACTTTGTAGATGGAAATGATTGATGTTAATGTTTTTCTCTTCCTCCTGAGTGTCTATCTGCTCTAGATGCCAGGGCTCCCTACATCCAGTAAATGGTAGAAAGCATAAGTAACAGCCAGTGTTTTGCATACAGAAAGGATGGATTCAGTATTTTTACATCATGCTTAAATCTGACTCCTTAACAAAATCTGTTCTTCAGTTCCAAGAGAAAAATTCTTTTAGGATTTTGTATTTTAATTTGTGTAGCAAAGAAACACAGAGAAGTATCACAAAAGCATTTCTCTTCATCTGCTGTATGTTGTACAAAAATTAAGTTCAATCAAGATGATTAATTTATTTCTATGCTATTACAGGTTCTGAAAAATCAGTGCATAGGACACATGGCATCCAAACTGACTAAGATAGCATAATATTCAAAATTCAGCTGGTCAACCAATTTTCTAAATTGTCATTGGTTTGAAATTGATGGGAATCACATTAAAGAAGCTATTTTAATATTTTAGGTAGTTTTCTCTCTGTCACCATGCAAAAGAATTATAAGGACATATAAAACAGAAAACACAGTCTGGAAAAACTAATAACAGTTCAATCTTAGGAAGTGTACAGTATATTTTTAATAACCTAGCTCATACACCTTTTAGAAACAAATATGAAACCTCATTGTTACAGAGATCCACAGTTTTTTGTTCTATGGCATCAATACCAGAGGGAAACAATTAAAATGGTGTTTGGATTTACTGATTTCCACTTGTGGCTCGATCTTCTGCAGCATTACAACCCAAAACTTTCTTTCCCAACTTGGTCTGTATTTCTACTGGTGCATTAATCCTCTATTCTTGGTAAGACAGCTCTCAGCATCAGAATGAAGCATTCTTTAACGCATCCAGGAGTGGATTTTATGCAAAATAAAGCACTAAAAATAAGAGGCAAGGGGAGCTGCCTTTTCTTCCAGAAGACAATTAGTGCAAGGCAGAACTGTTTTTCTCTTTTAGCCAGTAGTGCAGGAGTTAAAACCTTCAGCAGGACAGAGAGAGCAGGAGTTCAATCTTCCCTATCTCCCCAGAGATCCAACTACTAGCCAGCTTGGTGTGATTATTTTCAGTCCCTCTTTTCAGGGTCATTCCACTTTCTGTGGAGCAATTAAACGAAGCTGGAGTGATACCAAGTCTCTCTAACCTCGTGTTTGGAGTAAATCCCTTGGAGGAAGCACCTGCAGTACATGTTCAAATGGATGTTCGTGCATTTTAAACCCAAAACTCCAGTCTTCGTGGCTATGCTCCATCTTCTAGATTATAATGCCACAAAAATTCCTTCTGATGTGATCACTTTTCTTTCTTTTGCAAGCTAATATTTATTATTTCCTTTTTATTAGTGACACACTGGCAAGAGAAACAAAGGCATTTTGATAAAGTCTGCAAATCAGATATCAGGGCAATTTACTGGGATGCCACACAATCATGGGATGGATGAAGTTGGATTGGGCCTGGGGAAGTCATCCTGTCCAACCCCTTGCTCAAGCAGAGTCCCCTAGAGCCAGCTGCCCAGGAACAGCTTTTTCCCTATCCAGACAGGGTTGGGATGCCTCCAGTGGTGGAGACTCTACAACCTGTGCTGCAGTTTGTGCCCACTGCCTCTGCTCCTGCCACTGGGCAGCAATGAGAAGAGCCTGGCTCTGCCCTCTTTGCAGCTCCTCATTTTTATCCCATTTACCTTGATGACATCCCCTAAGCTCCCTCTTCTCTAGGCAAAACAGTCCCAACTCTATAGACACACGCTGGATTTATATCTTCTTAAGGAGAAAAGATAGTTTCCATACCTGCCTCCTGTACCCTAGAGCGAGTATTTTAACCTCTGAAACTGCTCCTTAAAAAATATCACCTTCAGTGCTAAACAATCTCTAGAAGGCCTGTTTAAAACAATCTCTAAAAGTCCTGCCCAGATAACAGAGTAGTTAGAGCAGGCATAAATTTACTTGGGCTGAGCACTGTCAAACCTGAGGTGAATCTTTGACACATGTGAGTTTTAGGGACCATCAGGTTTAAGTGGCATCTGACAAAAGGACTTCTAATATGCATACACTTCAGGCTCAGAGTGCCTGGGAGGCCTCTATACTTATAATTATATTAGAATTCTTAAATACTAGCACTCAAATTTTTCCAAAAGATGCTAAAAGCGTTACAGAGCCAGGTCCTTGAAAAATAGACCTGTTCATGCCAAATGGTGTGTATGCATCCAAAATTTGAAAATTTGTCTTCAGATAGACTATGTAACAGGTTTACACCTACTAAAATAATCTTCAGTATTACCCTTTAAAGAACCTACAATGCTTATTATTTTAGTGATGTGCTTGCAGCCAAGATGAAGATACAAAATGGTCCAGCAAACAAATCCATGGCCAATTTATCTTTTAGCTGCCTAATTTGGCACAGCAATACTTGCTAGCTTCAGCCACAACAGTGTACAAAGAAGAGAAAATGAAACTCTAGCAAAAAAATTAAATTCTACCTAGTAAGATATGGTACCTATTAAAGAATAAAAAAAAACCAGAGGGATTTTTGAAAATACTTTGAATAGTAATAAAAATATACTGAAAATAGTTCAAAGAACTTGCTTCCTTAAATACTGGTGGTTTTTCTTCTGTCAATTAAGCTAGCCTTGAGATAAATGTAAAATATTCTACTGCAAGAAACTAGTAACAAATTATATTCCAAAAAGGCTGTAGATGACAAAACAGCACCCAATACACTGCAGCCCTGTCATTAGTCCATGCACAAACTGAAATGCTCAAACAAAATTTTAGCTTCTGATGAGTCTTCCATCCATTTAAAAGAAACTATTTGTATTGGTTTTCCCACCTGCATTCATTTATATCTTACATATTTTTATCACTCTGGACAAAATTTGTCATTGCTGGCAACTTGTACAGACAAGAGCAAAGCTTTTAATCCTGTGAATGTAATTTGGTTCCCTTTTTGCACCACCATGCCTTAGAAGATAACTACAGATGACAGGAGAGAATAGAATTAGACTCCTGTTTTGTCTAATTTCTTTAGTCTTTTCCAGTAGGGTACGTTCCTGAACTGAGTTCATGTTTTCTTTTTTTTTTTTCCATTCAGACTCATTATCTTTACTTCCAGATCAGATTCACTTATTTTTCAGTGTGTCTGTAGTTTTTAAAAGACACTTAAGACACTTTTTCCTCTCTATGTTGTTTTTCATGTCAGCTGATGACAATAAAAATTACCAGGTTTTTTTTTTTTATTTAAACGAATCAGAATTAAGCCAGCCCCAGATCCTGCACAGAATGTAGAGAAGTTGTGCATTTTCACAAGTATGTCTATTGTGCATTTTCACAAGTATGTCTATCTGTATGCCAAGTTTTGTGAGGAATAAAATTCCACAGT
>VXBI01013605.1:725402-776476 GCA_013397375.1 Toxostoma redivivum
AACAGGAAAGAAGAAGAAGAAGGGGGAGAGGGAGAGGGAGAGGGAGAGGAGGCTGTAGGGATGGAGATGTCAGCCCCATGAAGCCACAGAAGGGAGCAGTTGCATGGCAACCACAAGGTGCAGGTGCGAGCCCATCACACGGGAGGCTCCCCCCAAACAAACACTCCACCAGCACACACTGGGACACTGAATTCAGCGGGACACTGAATTTCAGGTACAGGCTCCAAACAGCAGAGTGTCGCTTCAACAAAGCTAAAATCAGCCCTCCCCACTCAATTACACCGGGCTAATGGCACCAAAGCAGCAGTTGTCATGGTTACCAGGAATTTAGAGAAACTCCTGCAGTTCCATTTCAGGCACAGTTCTGCTAAATGCAGGGCAGCATATATTATGAGGCTTCTTTCAAGTATTTGTCCAGAAGACAACTCTATTCCTCCATGCATTGTGATAATTCAATTTAGCCAGTCATTAGCCATTAAAATTAGTTTAGCGTAAACTATGCATCAAAGCAGCACACCAAACATGACTTCCTGTATTAATAACTTATCTCTGAGACCTTCTACAAATATGTACATAAATTATGAACACAAATTATTTTCTGCAAACTTTGAAAAACTTTCACCAAGACTATCACATCAAACAATAGCAAAATCCTTGCTTTTGTTTAGAAAAAAAAATTATAGCATATAATGCAATTATTGGATGCTACTAAAAACGTTTGGGGTTCAATTATTGTTTTAGGTACATACATGGGAGCAAGTTTTAGTTCCAATAGGATAAGAATTTCTCAGAAGCACAAGCAGAAACAGAATTATACTTTCTTCAAGATCTGGTAACATTTTGTCCACAGCCAAAATGCCAAACAGAAGTTGAAAATATATGGGAGTGGAAAAAAAAAAACCAACAAAACATTCTGGCATAAATTAAATAAATAGCACTAAAACTCTGGCAAAAGAACTGCAGGAGTATTGCAATAACTCCTGTACAACTATTTATACATTTATGTTTATAATTTAATTTTGTGATTATACTTCATTTTCCCTTTCGCTATTACCAGTATTTTAAGTGCTAACTGAGCTATGCTAACCAGGTTGGCATTGAACAGCATATAGAAAGGTCTTTTATTTCCTGCACAAGTGTACATCATCATTAACATGGGTTGTTAGAGCAGCCTGAAGACTGGAGCAGATTTGGTATCAGTGCCAGTGATGTGGAACACTTCTAGAGCAGCCATTTGAGGAGGTACATCCCAACAAGAAAAGCATAGCTCAGGATCCCAGCTGGTGGCTGCTCAGCAGTAAACACTGCTGTGGGCACCACTCTGAAGGCACATGTGAGATAAGAAAAAGAAGAATCAGAAGTAGAGAGGTAAGTAAAAGAGAGCATGAAACACGACAGAATTAAATGTTGGGTGTTTAACAAGAATGCTGAAAACTTTGCTAATTTCAGAACTTCTGTCCAAAACAATACGTGACAGGCTTTTGTGCTCTTTTTAAAGGACTCCTCTGAAACATCAAAACCAACAAGCAATATTAACGTTCTCTTTTACCAGTAGCAACAAAAGAACTTGGTCAGGAATTACCAAGGAGCCACATTCATCACTAACATAAACCCAGCAGAATGGAATGGTTTCACAGGGACTTGTGGGGGCAAAGGTTTATGGAATGCAACTCTCCAAGAGCTGGCTTTTGGAGAGAAGTAGAGATTACATACAAATACCCAGCCTGAACCTCACTATTTGGAATCATGTTTTTCTTATAACAGTTTTAATAAAGGAAAAAAAATTATAGAAGTCTGATGCACGCTACATCCAGGATTGTGTTTACCACCACAAGACTGATGGACATTTGGACAGGTGTACACACAGAAACAACTTTTGTCCCAAACCACATTGCTCTCCTCAACCAGCCAATGCTTGATTTTTCTTCCTTGTAGTCCCATCTGCATTAAGGGGACCTCTTGCCTGCTCTGTTTGTGCCCATTTTATCACAAACCTAATTTTGCTGTCTTCAAGGCTTCTACCATCATCCCTGGCCAAACTGAGCCTCTAAATAGTCAGTTTGGCAGGGATGAATTGTTTGAAAGAAGAACTTACAAAATAGCCAAAGCCCTTCTCTGCACAGGAAACAGGACTTCTCCTCTGCACTTTTCTAGATGCCAAACTTTCAGCCAGGAAAAGGACAAACCTGCTGCAAGCCACGTGCTATACCATGCTATTTGACAATCTCCAAAGAATTAAAACATCTGAGCTTTAAATGCTTCATTTGCCTTCCACCCTTCCTGCCTCTGCTTCTTTCCTAAGCTCCTTTGCTTTCTTCCAGTCAGTTACACTGACTGAAAAGGTTGGTTTGTATGTACTGGCCAGGGTTCTTCCTACCAGACAGTCTATGCAGGAGCCAAACCCTTTGAAACAGTTTCTCTGCTGGGATCCTGCTGCAAACCTTCTTTCCTGCTACGCCTCCCTCGCTCATCACATATTCAAAGAACATTACCTCCCTCTCCCATGTGTGCTTCAGCACAATGGATCAAGCAACAAAATTCACAAGCCAACAAAGTAGAACCTTCAGCACTTGAAAGGAGTTTGGGAGACAGGTTCAGAACCCCTAAACAACCTCACTTGTTATAATGAATGTCTGCATGAGCTTGTTCCATTCACATTTCACTCATAAGCAGCTTTGTGGGTACTGCCTGCCCTACTAAAAGTAATGAGCACAACAGAATTATAACTAACACAGAGCTATTATCTTCTGTTCCTGCACGCAGTAAGGGCAACACTGCCTTCCTCAGTGCTTCCAAACTCATTAGGGCCAGAGCTATTTGTCATGTGATGGAGATAGGTTATGGGCTAACAGAAGGGTGGGGAACAGCACACCACCCAACTTCAGCAGCACAAAATTACAAAATGAGAAGCTGGCACAGACAGTACTCCACAATAAACCCTGCACTGTCTACTGAGTATTGCAAAAACTGAGCCCACTTCAGGGTGTGAGGATTACTTCAGGAGGCTGAAGTATCCAGGGAAGTTAATCTCTTATTTACTTACAAGAGATTATTTTGGACTGTGCTGTGGACACCCTGTGCTAGCACAAATACTCACAGTGACAAGGAACCAAATTCAGAATGGGACAGGAGGTTCATGGCTGTACAGAAAGCATTCTGCAGCACCCAGAGGATGAGAAGCTCCTTCTGAAAGGTGTGACAACTGCCACAGCTTGAGCCAGCTGGGCTCTGCTGGATGTTTCCAATGTGATGATCCTTTTCTAGAGAGGCCAGAGTTCAGAGGCTTGGTCAGAGTGCACTGCCCTGCTAAATGTGTTGTACTGCCTCCTCATGCCACTCACGCTGAAGGAATGGGCATGGCTGGATTTCTGCCCTCTCCTCTCCTCCATCTGGGTTGTGGCTCAGCAATCTCTAATTGTCCTCTGCTTCTGTCATGGCATTAATGTTGACAATCTCAACCCTGGAAAATGCTGCCTGTTACAATTTGGTGTTATTACACACATGGAATGGCCCTTCTCTCTGCAGAACCTTGTAAAGACATGATGAGCTCCCCCACTAAGATATGCTGATGTGAAGTCTCAGAGCACTGTAGTCAGAAAGGTCAAAGCTGAGTCATACCAGTATGATACAAAAGGGGTAATATCACAATTTTGGCACATCACTTAATTCTCCTGCTCTCAGCTGGGGCTGACGATGTATGAATTTCCTTAGGTTTCAGTTGCAAATACTGTTCTCTTCCCAAATTCCTGTACTTCACAGGACAGGTTCTGAGTACAGATGACAGATCACCACTGAGCCCAGACAGAACTATGTGAGCTCTACTCCTTTATCACAAGCCTTTGCTGGGATTCCATTGTCATGCTGACTCTTGCAGAATCAGTTCTAAATCCAGGCTAATGAGCTTGGTCAGTCCTTGGTAACTTTGTCCAGAGCTACTGTGGTACCTCATACCTGTGCTCATGCATTTATCAGAACAGAAATACCACAGCTGACTGAGGTCCAGAAAGTTGGCTAACTTGGCCTCCATGGCACTTACTGCACTCTCTTCACACCACGCTGTCCTTGGCTTTCATGGGTGCTGCTTGAGCCCAGTGCCTGCCCAAGGATAATTTAAATACAGCTATACAGACTCAGCAAGTGACTTCTGCACTTGGCCTAAAAACCAGGTGCTAGAAATCCCAATAATTGATTATTACACTGAAAACATACTCTCACAGGGTTGACTTTTCCCCCCACAACATTCATGCATGTGCTCTCACTCAAATGAGAATTTTGCTGCCAGAAGCAGGAATTGTTTTTTCAACAAGAGGACTTCCAGAACACCTGTAGCTCTGCACTCCACAGGGTGCTGTAGATACAGCAAACAGTTTGATACTGCCTGACAACACAGTTCTTTCCCTCAGGGTCAGAGCCCCTGCCTGCCATACAGCCCAAGGGGTGCAGGTAGCCTGCCTGAACTATCCAAGCCATTATTTTGTGTGTATGTGTCCCTAAACATACTGTGATGCCCATCATGTTTCTGGCAGACAGTCAGAAAGGATCAAAACTTTCACAGGAATTAGGATCATGATTCATTTCTAAATAGAGTTTCTTTTAAAATCCTAACCTTAATTTATTTTCAGCCACAGTAACATTCATTTTCTCCATCTTTTTAATTTTTAAACCACGTAGCTATAAAAAATTTATATTTAGATCATTCAGAAGAGTAATTTCAAAAGACCTATAAGAACAGAAACATTTCTATCATTGATGTCTAGATAAAAAGATTTCTTTTTTCTCTGGATTAGTTTACAATTAAAAAACAAAAAGGAGACTGTCCCTTCAGGCACTGCTAACTAAACTAATTTAACCAGAACACAAATACAATTGCACAGACTTTGATTTCCTTGAAGTCAGTATTTCAGCAAATCAGCAACAAAAAATATTTCTACAATGCAATATATAATAATATATAGCACAGATACTGCTAAAGTGCTGCCTGGGATGGTGTTCATATATTTTTGCTATCATCAACTTAATGTGCAGAAAAATGCACTACTGCTTAGTTATTAAAATATTTGGTTAGAATAAGTGAATAAGATCATGTTTGAGTCACTAAGTACCCAGCATATTTATTTTAATGATCTCTCTTTTTAATGAGCTCCAAAAAAAGCAGTTTTCCCTCCATCCATTTCTCCATCTCCGGAGCTGCTGTCTGTTCAAAGCATCAACTGTATCACCAAGGCTTCAAAAAAAGTTGAGCATTAACTGTTTGTGTGAACAGTGCTGCCCAAATGAGCCCCAGGTGCACTGAAGGGAAGGATCCCTGGGCTTTCAGTGCTTGGCTCAAAGGTGTATTTCACCAGTAAAAGTCACCAGCTCCACCTGCCAACTGACCTTAATCAGGCAGTTCAGGGCTTTCAAAGAAAGCAGTTCTTATTTAGCCAGATTACCTGATAAAACTGAAAATTAGCATTAAAAGGTTCTTCTTTTAGCAGACAAAACACGCCTGCTATCTAATGTAAATTGTATGTGAAATGAAGCTTCCAATGGATCCTGAAGAAATGTTAATGAATACTTAGTGGGACTCTAACAGGACTGACTTAGGGCACAGCCTTAGTGCTTCAGAAGACAATTGGAACGTACAGCCTTCATCTGTTTGACAGAATTAACTCATTCTGGCTGCTATCTGTACCTGACCTACAGGTGTAAGACTTGCAGGTGGAACGGGACTGGAAGGCACAGTGTGATGGACCAGGGCTGGCAGGGCACACAGTGGGGTCCTGCAGGTGGAACAGGGCTGGCAGGCAGAGTATGGCCCCTCAGGCAGGCAGGGAAGGAGGGTACCCCATCGATAAATGGGGCTGGCAGGTCACGGCCCCACAGGGAAGGAGGGTGGCAGGCACAGGATGGCCCCACAGGGAAGGAGGGGGCCCCATAGATGAAGGAGGGTGGCAGGCACAGGATGGGCCCACAGGGAAGGAGGGGGCCCCATAGAGGAAGGAGGCTGTCAGGTCACAGCCCCAGAGGGAAGGAGGGTACCCCATAGAGGAAGGAGGCTGTCAGGTCACAGCCCCAGAGGGAAGGAGGGTACCCCATAGATGAAGGAGGCTGTCAGGTCACAGCCCCAGAGGGAAGGAGGGTACCCCATAGATGAAGGAGGCTGTCAGGTCACAGCCCCAGAGGGAAGGAGGGTACCCCATAGAGGAAGGAGGCTGTCAGGTCACAGCCCCAGAGGGAAGGAGGGTACCCCATAGAGGAAGGAGGCTGTCAGGTCACAGCCCCAGAGGGAAGGAGGGTACCCCATAGATGAAGGAGGCTGTCAGGTCACAGCCCCAGAGGGAAGGAGGGCAGCCGCACTCACGCGCTGGGCCGCAGGTCGGGCAGGGCCCGGTCCAGCGGCAGCCGGTCGCTCAGGTAGGCGTTGTAGCCGTAGTACTGGAACTGCTTCAGGGCCAGCCGCCGCTGCTCGGGGCTCAGCTCCTGCCCCCAGTGCGCAAACAGGGACGAGTCCGTGAACGCTTCCGCGGGGTTCTCCTCCAGCTTGGGTGGAGCTTCTGCCAGAGACAAACACAAAAGGAAACCATGAGGATCTGCTGTTTTAAAAAACATAACTCTAGCTCCACTTGCTGCATCCAAGTCTTCCCATGACATACCCTCACGTACTCTCGTGTCAGTGGAACATTCGGCACGTAAGGCTCAAAGCTAATGGTCAAATCCAGTTAGGTAGAAACAATTTCTTTTTATCACAATCTGACTAAAGGCCAGGACTGATAAATCCAAAGGAATTAAAGTTCTGAAGGAGCCTTACTCAGAAAAGAATGTTATTTTGCTTTTGTATGCTAAGATGAAATACTGAATTTCAGCCTGGATTATCTTGTGAGGAAAAGACTGAAGTTTTGGAGGGCAAAAACCAAGCATCTGTACGTAATGCACAAAATGGCTGCCAAAGTCTGAGTGTAAAACAAGTTATTTAAAACTACATATTCAACACAGAGAAAATTCACAGTGCTAGGCACCCATGTTTAAATAGTAAACCAATTTCAGTCACGCAATAACTTTATTTTACCAATCCAGCCTACTGGAATTTTTAGTCCATATTTGTGATGACGCTACTGGGATCATCACTCTGTAATATTCGCGTGATTAGAAAAGGTTTTCATTTCACAAGGCCATATCTCTGGCTGCTGTGCCAGAGAGAAGGGAGAAAGACACACCTAGAACTCCATTTAAAAGCTCCAGTGCAATGAAATCACAGCATTCATTCTCAATATTTAGTTGCTCAGAAAGTCTGGTCAAGGTGACTTCTGAGCTCTCTGGGACAGACATCACAGCCCAAGAGAACCCCTTGTTTCTGTGAACACTTTACAAACCACAGCACACCAGTAAAACGAGATCAAACACCTTACTTGACTCTGATTTGTCAACATAAACTAGAGCCACACAAAGAAAAACATATCTTCTTTTTCTGGAAGTTCTTATTATTTATCAACAGTCACATGAACAGTGACCCAACCAAATGAAGAACTCTCTAAAGAGTTGTACTTACAAACACAGAGAGTTATGAAAATTAAAGTGAATATTTTGAAAATCTATCAATTGTCCCCAAAGTCCTCCTCAGCACCCAGAGTCACCTACAGGCCTGAGAGCTGACCTAACCTTCATGGAAACACCTAAAGACAACAGTTTATGTACTAACAGAATACACCCTCAGAATTCTGACTCCCAAAGAATGCCAGGAAGCATCCTTTGATCTCCTACTAAAAAGAATCCAAAATGCAAAAACATAAATTGAGAAGACTAGGTTATTTGATTTGTTCAAGATGTTCTCCTTTTTTCCCTGACAACGCTGACAGGAAACTAATGGTGCTTTCTTCCTACACTATGTTCCAACCTCTGTAAATATGACATGTTTCTTTACTTGACAAATTACTGTCTTCCAGCCTGAATTCGGGAATCAGCTCCAACTCTTCAAAGATGAAAGACAAACTAAACCCTCAGTCAAAGGAGGAGACTACTCTGACAGGCCCTGCTACCACACAGATGAATGTCTGAGAGAGGAGCTTGGCAACTGTGCAAGTCGGATAAACTCAGATCATTTTAGAGGGTCTTAACTAAAAAAAGGCAGAATAGCATTTGAATACCAGTACAAAGATCACAGCAGCATGGGACGTCACAGATGTCTATGTCTTCTCATGGATTAAGAGCCAACCCAGAAACAACTGCCTTCACAAACTCACATGGGCATACATATTGAATTTTATCTCATGATTTTGTGGGCAAGATTATTTCCTAAAGCGATCCATTAATCTCTTGGTGTTTTCTGATTGAAAAAGTGCTCACTAATCCAGGTTGTACCTCAGTTTAAGATTTTCCAGTAACGGATATTTGAATTTAGTTCACAAGCTCTACTAAACCACTTACCAAATGCAGTAATTTTTTTTTGTATGCTAAGCAAACAGGTTATTTCAATATGCTGGTCTACAGGAAAAAAAAACATTAGCAGGAACTTTCAATTACAATTCCAATCAATGAAATTAAGCACGCATCTCTGATGACAAAGCCTTTCTTTCCTTTATTTGGCTGAAAACCCTTGAGGGAAGCAACTTTCTTCAGCCAGTCTCTCACAAGAAATGAAAATAATGAGTACAGCTGCCTTTTGAGTAGTCAACAAGTGCATCTGATGCCTTGGCCTCCATGAACAGGTCATGGCCCGAGGTGTGAGAGCCAGGTCTTCTGCAGGCACAGCACTATGGTGGGGAGCAAAGGCTCACAGTTGACCCATGAGCAGCACTGCCTAAAGCAATACAAGGCAGGCACATTCATCTGCTCAGCCAGTACCAAACAGGAGAGATCAGTCCCATTCCTCCAGTGGGAAGGAAGCCTGCTACCTGCAGCACATAGTACAGGTGTTAGCAGGAGCTCCTCCCTGCAGGAACTCCACACCCGTGCACAGCTGCACCCAGAGCCGGGTACTGACTCCTGGCAGACTAACAGCCTGCAGTTAAATCAATTAGTAGCAGAGATTTATTCCGCAGATGTCAGCTGGCTGCACTCATGGGCCAAAGAAGTCTCCTTCCAGAAGACTGGCTGGTCATGGCATCAGCCTGGAGCTGGTCACACACTGCCTACCTGAGCCAAAAACTCCACAGCTTGTTTTCCAAAATCATCTCTGTCTCTTTAGCTCATACTCACACTTCCTAGTTATGCAATTAATGTTTATATAAATTTATTGCTTCATCTGATCTCACTGACCAGCCGCCAAGAGACAAATTCACTCCTCTTCCTATCACTCATTGTATAAAAAAAAAAGTCAGACAGCAAATCAAAAGACATCACTGAGATAATAAGGGATAGACATTTTCTTGTCTGATTGCTGCTTCATTCTACGACCTCTGAAGAAAGCAAATAGTTCATTTATTACCAATTAACACAATTAATTAATAACTTTTATTTAATCTCCGTGAAAGTCTTTGAAGCTCATTAAGAGACTCATTTTTTCAGCTCCATTCAGAGCTGAAATATTTCAGTATTTCTTCCTAAGAAAAGTTACCATGAACAGGTTCACAATTAAGAGAAAGGATCAGGTCAGAAAAGGGCTGCAAAAATAGTTGCAGAGACAGATTCAGACGTGCTGTTTGTTCTCACAAGTACCTAAGTTTCATTTTGGTTCTACCCCTTATTTGACTATTCACAGGTCTATTCACAGAAGCAGCAGTGTTTCACATCAAAGCTCTGCCATTGTGAAAATGTCTTCCATGGAAACAGAACTGCTTTACAAAGCCTGCAGTGTAACATTATCTGCCTGCTTCATTAAGTGCCAGTAACAAGGTAGATACAATAAGTCAGCAAAAACACATGCAGCAGGCATCAACACCTGCACTAAATGATGCATGCTCAGGTGGAACAGGCTGCTCACTAAAAGAAGATCTGGAAATTATGCCAGAGAGTAGGAGGAAAGGCTTTGATCACATGCTCCCCCCTAAGTTCTCCAGTGCCTGACCCCCCTTTGATTTCCCAGCCCAGAGAGGAAGAACAGGCCATGATTCCAGGGCTGATGATGCCAGAGCTGTGCCTCTCCTCACTGTGCAAGGTGGACTCTTGATGTCCATCTAAGCAGACTATCATTAAAGGCAAGACAAAGCTCAGCTCTCTCATGAGGCCTAATGGCCTCAAACTCTGGCTCTGGCTCCCAGCACTCAAAAAATCTATATTTTCTCTCCTGCAGGCAGTAGCCTTTCAGCTTTCTGTGGAAAGAAGGATCTTTTCATCCTTTTCCTCTACAGGTGCCCTTCATCTGTCAGGCAATCCACACCCTCCCTACCCTCCTGCCAGAGGCCATTCAGTGTGACAGGTAAAAATCTCAGGCTGGCATTGGGTCACAGAGCCATGATACAGTGTTGAGAAGTGTGAAAACTTCACCTGAACTTTGTCACACAGCAAGTTACCATAGGAAAATCACTTTTAAAATCTACTGTAATTCACAAAAACACCTTATCACCATTCTCAAAAATTGCAGTTTTTGACAATTCCTGTCTTGTAAGGCTGCTGCCATGCAGGACCCTGCTATAAATCCTGTATCAGATGAGTGCACCTCTGAATGAAAGCATCCTTGTTGGCATAGCGTGGTGAAACACCGACAAGGAACAGCAGAAGCAGCTCACCAAGATGCAACACTGCATCAGCCATGGAGAAAAGTATACTCAGAAGAAAAAAATTGAAAGTTACAGTAACATCTACCCTCAAGAAAAGTTATTTTACTTATTCTCTTGCCTCCCCAGAAAATCACAATACTGCTGGCAAGATGTCAACATTCATATAGCTTTGTGCTGAAAAGTGAACTTCATTGTTTTGAATATTCAGGTTAAGTTAATTCTTTTTGGCGTTCCAGTCTTGATCCCAAAGAAAATACTTTAGCAGAAGTGCTCCTAAGAAAAAAATGCAGTATCTAAGTGGGTTAAATTCTGCTACTACTGCTTACTTACAGCTTAGTAAGTCATACTGAAGTTGCCAGGGTT
Source organism: Toxostoma redivivum (assembly GCA_013397375.1). Classification (NCBI taxonomy): domain Eukaryota; kingdom Metazoa; phylum Chordata; class Aves; order Passeriformes; family Mimidae; genus Toxostoma; species Toxostoma redivivum. The sequence continues at coordinate 736,400 of VXBI01013605.1, forward strand.
CCTCAGAGAGACTGACAGAGCCTGTCAGATTCTGTCTGCACAGATGACAGAGCAGCAGAGCCCTAATCTTAAGGAAAACTAAACCTGATCTGAGCTACATACAAAGCACACAGCCATCCTGAGAGGATTCAGCTCCACATCCAGTCTTTGCATAGCCCAGCACACTCTGCAGTTAGTGTAAACACCAGACAGATCAGACAGACAGGGAGTGGAAAAAACCCCAGCAAAAGAAAGGTGATCCTCTCCTCAACAGCTGCCAAGAAGTCATGATAACACTATGAATAGTATACAATCAGACAAAACTTTAAAGATTAAACTGTGTATGACAGCACATATAGAAGGAAATGCCAGAAACTTAATTTTGACCTTTTTTTAGAACTTGAAACAATTTATATGCTATTAATTTATATGCTACCTTTACAACATTTTAAGCAGAAGGTACACATACAGAGTGGTATAAGCTATTAGAATGCTACTGATACACATTTTCATTTGTTTCTGTTTGGAGATTTTTCTGATAAATAATCCCATCTTATTGTGCATATTAGGGTGGAAATTCAGTCTAGTTCTGATGCTTAGCACCCAACAAGGACAGACATTCACGTAGAGAAGGGGATGTTTCCTGCCCTGGTAGACTCCGATAACCCAACAGCCCCCAAAAAGTCGTGGCACAAAAGTTACTTTACACCAAGGAAAGATGTCTGGAGATGACTCTCCAGACGTGCTCAGCGCTAGAGGGCAGTGTAAGAAACAGGAAAATTTGGGTCTCGAGAGAAATCTGAGGGTTCTGGGACTTCTTAAGAACTTGCTAAAGAACTACAAGTACAAAACCTATAAACTGGTAATTAACCAGCAAAATCCAGGACAGTGGTTATTTCCTATGGGTAAGAAAATGCATAGGAGAAAAATGAAATGTTTATTATGTTATCAAGTCGATGCTAAAATATATGATGTGAGTATACACAACATTTTATAGGAACAAGGTCTTGGTAAGGGCTCTGTATTTCTTCTGTATGCATTCCATCTGGCCTATTCTGATCTGAAAACACTATAAATCCTGGCCACTGCTGTTCCTACTAGATGTGTTCTCACTACCAGCCTATTAAACTCCCCTTTAGCCATAACTGTGCCATGGATATGAATCAGGCCAGACAGGTCCATGCATCATTCTGGCAAAGTTAACATAATGTTACTACAAGCCTGGACAACTTGAAAACAGGATAAAAATTTCTAATGTACTGGAATGGGATTATTTAAGGAAATACAAATTTGCAAGTACAACCCAACCATTTCCCCTCAAATGAAGATAGAACTCCCTGCACTTTAGGACTTTCTGTATCCATTGACATCAATATTTTGTCAGGGACCAATTTTGTTTTCTCCAATGTGTAAAAGGCATATTTTCAAAAAACACACTATGAGGATATTAAAGACTAAGAAGTTCCAAGTCTTAAGACTTTCTAAAACACAATTTTCAGCTTGTCTTAAGCAATACCTTTCTGCATTCCTTCTACTTGGAAACCAGCTCTTAAGACAGCATTAATTCATTTAAAGCAACACATAACTTCTTAACTGCAAACCTCCAAGATAAAGGGTGGTCAGAATAATTATTTATTGACTATAACTTAAAAGATTACCATTTTCATCCAAAGGAGTATGTTTTTAATAGCAAAGGTCTTTTTCTCACTTGAAATAATTCTGTACTTAAGGCATTAACTTCAACCTAATCTGTAGGCAAATGTACCACAGTTTTTGGAATAACAGTCTAAAAATGCAATAATAATCTGCCAAAAACTGCCTGAAAATTGATTTGATTATTCAGTTGTGATACAGAAATCTCAGTATCACAAACTTCAGTGTGTGTGCCCTGAACCAGCAGTGGTACCCATAATGGAAAGAGAAGAATGAGATGGGCACAGTTGCCTCCCTAATTTTTCAGACAGGCAGAGTGAGAGCCTTGTTTCAGGTCATGGTTCTGGTTAGGAGGAACAAACCCCCCCAGCAATGCTGATTAGATCAAATTGTCAAGGAAAATGCTAAACCAATTTAAGCCCATAATCTCTGATCTGTGCAACTTTGTGAGAAATATTGCACTGGCCTAACATATTTCCTGTCTTGGATGAAAAAGACATCATGTTATCATCACACATAACTGCCATTCTTTTCATTATTTGTGATAATATTTTCAAAATGCCCAGGAAATTTTATAACAGTGAGCCTGTACAAATTAAATCCCAATTTTGCAAAACCAACAGTTTTTCATTAGGTTAGTTGGTTACACTGAGTATTTTTTCCAGGTAAGAGTGGAAGACAACAGAAATTCACAGATGAGAGACCAGTTTGCATCCCAGAAACAGAGCTGTGCCAAAAATTGAGGTTTCTTCTACTTGAGGCTCAGGCACAAAGGTGAGTTTCTAATGACAACTTTCCTCACTTCCTTATCACCTGGAAACAGAGATTTATATATAAAGAGCACTTTGCAAAGGCAACAGAATAAACCAAGCTACACATCAGAGCTTGGGGTCTGAGACCTCTCCAAGACACAGCAGAGCAAGTGCCAGTGCAAGAAAGAAGAGAAAAAGGTTCAGAATATTCCACTGACTGTAACTGCACGTGTTCCTAAATTTAGGCATCTGCTGATGGGCTTACTAAGAAAGGAAACTCATCTGCATTTAATGAATAGCAGAGCACATTTTTCTTCAGGATTAGTGGAGTTTGCATCTGTACAGCTGAAAGGCTTTAAAAGCTCAGTGTGCTTTATATCATAAACCCAAATCTATGTCACCTGGAGTAAACATGAAAGGCACTTAACTATTTTGAAAACTATTTTGCCAGGAGCTGTCAGGCTGTGACACAGCTCATTAGTCATATACATTAGCTTTTCCTTTTATACAGAGCTGAGTACTCATACCAAAAGTAAAGTTCACACAAGGAAACAACTAACTCTCTTCTACAGTCACCCAACTCAAACCACCAAAAGTAGGCTTCCTCTTTCAGTAATCACACAAAATGAGATTTTTCTCTGCTTGCCAGGCTGTACTGAGCTCCCCCAGATTAGTTCTACTTCAACAACTTCCATTCAGTTCTTTCAGTCCTCTGAGGAATTTTGTTTTGGCCACTTCTTCGCAAACATAGAAGTTTCAGAGAGCAGCAGCTCCCTCACTCAAGACATGCTTTTCTCTTTTCCTAAGTGCTTGCACCATTAGACTTTGACAGCTGCTCACCCCTTCCACCACTGTACTCTCACCAGCACCTCAGTACACAAACACTACACTGCTGCTTGACAGGGCTCCCACTTTAAAAGCACTTCTCAAACACTTGCAGGCATTATTGCACAGTGGAGCTACTTCACACTCCCAGGAATGTTCCTAAGCTACCCCAAGAGACAGAGATGAGTTTCAGTTTTGTTATAAATACATATTATAGCATTGGCTTTTCACAAATATTAGGGTGGATACTATATTTGTGGTATTGAAATAGTTTTTAATATATAGTTTTCTTTAGGAGTAACATAGGCTGATAAAGTGTCTTTATAGTAAGTGAACTGCCTTGGTTGGGTAACACCCAGTGAACATCCATACTGATACACCAGCTACCATCACTGAGCATCTACAGAAATAGAAGACCACAGCCCAAATTAAGACTGATAAGAAAAATAAATTAAAACCACAGCCAAGAAACACACATGCTCTAAAAAAGAAGACTCAAGAAGTGGCCATGTAAAACAGTTCTTAAAATATGGAAAACAGTTTATAGAAAAGTTTGAATATGTATGATAGGTCTATGAATATGCTGATGAATTTAAGGGGTGTCTCCAAAGCAGCAGGTGTGCTCTTAGCTGAATGCCAAGCACCCAGCCATTATAACCTTTTACTTTATTGTTTGTCTCTTATTGTCTTTTATTAAACCTTGTAAAATCCAGCAGGAAAGTGAATCCCATTTTTCACAGTTTTAAAGAATTATGAAGAATTATGAAGAAGAAGAAGAGAGCTGCTCTGAAGAGCCAGCAAGCTCTTCTGTAAAAGCATCTTCCATTCTCAGGCACCAGTGCCCTTGTCATGCTTAAAGGACTGGACACTGACAAATGCAGCAGCAGGGAGCAGGTACATTTTAAAAGCTTTCAAACTGAACTTCCATTTAAAATAAAAATAAAAATAAAAAATAAAAATAACTAAGCTTGTTCTCTTGGCAGAAAAACATGAACGACAAATTAAAAGCACTCTCCCATCTTTGACACCAAGTAGATGATTTGTGCTAATGTAACATCAATAACACACTGAGCCTATCAAGGTGTCAAGGATTCTCCTCGAAATACCAGGAAAAATTAAAGAAAATGCAATCAAATTAAGTTCTCTGGTTTCACAGGTAAATGGTGTAAGATAATTCTTTAGCTTAATTTTGGAAATAAGACAGTAAGTCAAGAACATGCTGAAAGGAGGCAAAAATCGTGGACAAGCAGCAGTCTGCACCAACAGAAGGCGAAGAGGAATTTCTAGATTGCACCCAGAAAATACTTTTTCAAAATAAATAAATAAACACTTTTAAAAATAAATACTTTTTAAAATAAATAGTTGGCTACTAAGCTCACTCTATCGTACAACTAGGAACCTGGAGAAATATCTACTACCTGAGAATTTTCCTCTACTGTCTTACTTTAGGAACTGCAGAAAAAATAGCTTCAAACTTACAGCATTCTGCATTTCCTTTGCCTAATTTAAAAAGCAGACTAACTTTAAAAAAAAAAAAAATCTCCTAGAATTTGCATTAAGTTGACTGTTCCTCTGCTTCAGTTGTGTGAGGAACGGGAATATTTGACTGGCTGGTTATTTCAGCTTTTTTGGAGGGGTTTTCTTGTCTATTAAGTTATCATAGTCCTGTCAGGATTTTAATAAAAACAAAGAAGAAAACCCCAACAAAACAAGACAAAAAATACCTCAAACCCAAAATACTGCTAGATTAGAGAATGAAGCAAACATAGCTAGAAATAGTTTTAAACAGAAATAAGAAGCAAAAGGAAAAATTAGAAAACCAAGAAAAACTGAAATTACTGCCAAAATAAGAAACTAAATGAAAATAATGGAAAATTCAATTTATTATGCAAGATACAATGAGCAATTTAGTTAGCAATTTCTCATCATAAGACTACATATTTCCCTGCAGATCTCTGTGACTTTAGTGTGAGAAGCATTATTGAAAAGGTCTGAAATTCACAAATCAACCTCTTGTAAGTGTGTTAAATGAACACAGAAGAAGAGAAGAAGAAACATCTTCTCTGGTTTTTAATTTATTACCTTTCCTGCAACACAATCCAAAGTTATACTTTGGTAAAATTCAGAAATCGATTTTCTTCCTGTCCTCACCCCACACCTGATGATGAGCTTCTGGTAAACCCACAAAGCAAAAAGGATGAGGGGGGAAAAAAGCTCCATTTCTTACTGGCACATACTTTGGAATTGTGCAAACATCTTCTATTTTTATTTTTAATAATGTACAAGATCTAGAAGAACATTTAAAATATTCTGCTATAGGTAAAATTCTCATCTAAGCTATCTTAAAATGGACAGGAGTAGAAGTTGCTTTATTTTTAAAAGCTGCTGAAGGATATCACAGTTACATTTTATGGGCATTAAACAGAAGAGAGCACTTAGGAGATATCTCATATACACATAACCCCAGAGAGGTGCTTACTAATCCCAGCTGCTCTAAACTGAAACAGAATTATCCAGGAGTGTTAGCAAACATCAGCCTAATGCTTTAAAAAAATGGGTAATTAAAAAAGGTTTTCACCAGTTTTGTAGAATATCTTTAGTACTACACAATCAGAGACTTTGTTATTTATTAGCATTACTTGTAGTAGAGACTATTTAGGATAGATACCAGAAGAATATATTCTGATAAAACAGCTGAGAATTGTGAGATATTCAATTTTGAATTTACATAATGCTTTTAGGTATTGTTAAGCATGATAACAGATTTCATTAATCCCGAGGTTATGTCCAAAATGAGCAGTGTTTTTTTCATTTGCTCCACCTGCCCTGCAGGTGTTTGAAATCCACAGGGCTTGTGAATTAATTACTGATGAGTCACTGGGGTGGGATGGGCTAATCAAACTCTATTTGAAACAGAAAAGAATGAAAAAAATCCCTTTGCCATAACAGTCAGAATATTAACTGCACAGGAGTAGTGAAGGAAGAAGTTCTAGAAGCAGCCAGCTCTGAACAGAATACTAGGGAGAAGCTGATGTCCCTTTGGAATACCTGTTCATCAATAAAACCAATGATTTTCTATATTTAAAGTGCAAGTAATTTTCTCTAACAGCAAATGAAGTTTCTTAACACTTTGTTTCCAATTAATCTTCGCTCCTGGAGAAAAGCTGCCCTTTAATACTTTGATACCTAAACAGAGTCAGCAGTCAAGTAAAGGTAACGGCAGTACAGGCTCCAGGAATTTTGTAAACAAATCCTAGCTTGAGGCAATGTCAGAGAATTAAATGTTTTACCCGGAATATGGAATATTTTCATACAATAAAAAGAAATAATCATGAGATTAATTGAAGCAAATTAGAAAGCAGGAGGTGATTTCCCTAGCAGGAGAACTAATGCCCATTGCCTTAGTCCTAATAAACAACTCCAAACCTTAGCCAGAAAAGATTTCCCAACCCCCCCACAGTGTTTCTTGGTGTTCCTGGTGAAGAGGATTGGTAACCCTCTCACCTGAGGAGGCACAGCTTCTTCCATGAGCAGAGCCATGATTTGGCTGGAATTCTGTAATGCCTCTACTTTTCCCTGAATAAATGCACCCATGCAATCCCTCCCTACGTGTAGCCAATGGTCGTTGTGTGGAAGAGGTCAGCAGGTGCACAAGAGATGGAGATTTAACTCCCAGGTTGCTCTTGCATGTTAAGTTCACTTTCCAGAAAAACAGATAATCGGCATTTTGAGAGCCTAATGCTCCCAGATAGCAAGTTTTAGGTGGGCTACCCAGAGCCAGAAAACTGGCCAGTGCTTATCCAAACACTCCTTAAAGAAACAGGCACTGATACCAAGGGAACTCCTATACTAGTTTGACTTCATGCTAGTTTTGGAAGATTGGCCTGCTAAAAGGTTCAGCAGAGCAGTGTTTCTGACTGCCATTAGCATCTCTGTGCAGCTGCATCTCTGCTGATGTAGGAGTCTAAAAAAAGCATGCAAGGAAATACTGATGAGATCTTGCTCATCCCATATGATTTACATGAGAGTAGGTTGATCAGAATCAGAGAACTGAGCAAAATCTTGTATGGTTTCTTCTCCAATAAATGAGGTTACAGAAGGTTCTGTCCCTTCAGACATTTGCACTGATACCACTTCTTTGTTTACGCACTTTTCTGCCAAAGACCCAGCAGGCTGGGCAGGAAGGGGTGTCTGCTTTTCCATCACCACATTTTTGGCTTCATTTACCACCAGGTTCTCCAGTTCTACAATACTCTAAGAAATGGAAACACAGATACCAGATTTCCACTTGTTTAGGTGCTCAGCATCACCTAGAGTGAATGGAAGATTTGTCATTGGTATTTTCCCTGATACTCTCCAGTCTGATTTTACACAATCTTCATAAGCCAAAGTGTCCACAGCCAGCAGCACATCTTTTGGCCTCCTGTGGAGGATGATGGTTGAATTGGGAACTTAGTCTAAGACTTAGACTGCTTTTCTCCTCTTACTGCTCACAGTACCCTTCAACAGTGGTAAAGGAGAAAGTGGATTTAGTTTTCTTCCTAAAATAATTCCTTGATTATCTTTGCACAGCTGAGCTCTCACAGAAAAACCAGAATGTTTTCCCCGTGGATCTCATTTTGCCATTGTAAAACAGGAATAACAGCACATCCCCCTGCCTCGCAGGAGTATTAAAACAAAGCTACACTTCAGAGCTGCTCAGTACCAGCCATCACTGAAATGCTTACAAAACCAATAAAAATCCTCCTTCTCCTCATTAGCAAAGGCATTAAGATCAGCCACTTCTCACCAATTCCTCTGCATCAGCAGACAGGCTGCACCACCCCAATCTCCAATTGCTCAGTGTCCCATCCCACAGAAGTGAATCCTGACAGTGTTGGTTTCCCTGTTTCCAAGCCACCACTCTCTGCATTACAAGGAGCAGATGTTTATGTTCTAATTCCATTTCCTTAACTAGTGTCTGAGGATTTGTTTGGAGATTTACTAGATTTTTTCCAACCTATTTAGAGAGTGGCTTGTGAGAAATATTAGATATTTCAGTAGCACCATTTTCCCTGCAAAGAGTCACGTGGACTCAGATGTTCACTGTCTCACAGCCTGGCAAAAACTTGGTTCTGTGAACAACTGTTACCAAGAGGGTTTCCATTCCCAGCTGACCTAATCATACAGCAGGTTAGAATATACTGCACACAAATAATTTTGTTCAGGCAAAATCCCTTCTTTAAACTGGATCTTTTAGCCCTAACAACACAGGCACTTCTTTGCTTCATTACACAGCCTGCTTTACCCCTCTCTTTTCCCATTTTTGATTTTTCTTGCTCAAAGGTATGCAAACCATCTGTGCAGTTAACACGGCCTAATAACTATCTGCAAATCTGTTCCCTGACAGTGATTCTACCAAAGCTGGGAGGCCAAACAGTACCAGCTACTAAGTGTCATGATTTATTCTTATGATGCTAGAGCATTCAAAACTTCTCTGAAGCATTCCTGAAAATAAACTTAAATTTTATTCTCATAACACTTGTGCAGTGTAGAAACATATGCTTTTTTTTTTTTTTTTTTGGTGGTAAAATTTAAGTGTTTGGGATAATTACAGAAACTCCAAGGAATTTACATGCTGAGGAAGATTCCAGAGTCAAAAGAAACATCCTTGGCCCGCAAAACACTGAAGAATGTTTACAGAGTTTCTGAAAGTGTCATCTTCAAATTTTCCCAGTTTTCTCTTAGACTGTATTTTGGGAATCTGGTTTAGAGATTTACATTAAATTCTTCATGTTATTTTTTTAAATTGAATTAGTAGATGTACAAGAGTATACCTTAGTGAGATGCTACTTATACAGTGATCCCACCAGGCAGAACTGCAGTAAACAGCACTATGATAATACTGGAGAAACACTGCCATAATCTCACTTTGAATCCTACTGATGTAAAGAACATGTGCAGCTTTCCAGCCACAAACAAGTGTTGCAACTGGAGCAAAGACATCTTTTTGACCAAAGCTAAAACCTGTCTCATAAAAAGAGCCCCCTTTTCCATGTTTTGGGGGAAAAAAACCCTAATTTAAATACACTCAACAGACTTGTAGGAGTTTCTTGTTAAAGGTATTTTCTTCTGGTAGCTCTCACACACTGATGCTCACAGCTTCCAACACTTAAAAAAAGCCATGTTCTACAAATCCTCAAACTTCCTTAAAACTTCTACTTCTGATTATTAACATTAATCTCAGCATGACCCTGAGCATCAGGATATCTCTTCATATGTTTCTTGTGATATATTTTTGCCATTGTAGGGAATGGTGGAAGCAGAGGACAGGTAAGAGCAAGAAGAGGAAGCACTTTCATTACATTCCCTCCCACCAGCAATGCAGAGCAGTAAGTTATGCAGGGGGAAAAAGTCAATGTAAATCTCTCTTCTCTTGGAGTAAAAAGACACTTCACATTCCAGAGTGTTGCTCCTTCTTGTGTTTCCTGCACTGACTACTCACATCTTACTACTGGCGACCAACTCAGCCCTTGCCGATGTTTCATTTAGATACTCATTTCTAAGCCACATTTTTGAAGCAAACAGTCCTTAATGGGGGAGATAAAGCATAAAGGAACACTGAAACACTAATTCCAACATTATTTTAACATCTGAGGAAATGGAGTTATTCTTTCACAAATTTCAGTTAAATGAACAGCTTTATATATAAAGTATATTCAAACTACAGGACTTGCAAAATTGTAATATATCTCTCCAAGAGGTAACAAGACATACTGGAAGAAAATAGCACTGCAAACTAAGGAGGGATAACCCAAAACTTTGTTTCACTTGTGACTGGCTGATAGATTGTGGTGTCTTGCAATGCTTAACTGGGTTTCTTAGGTCTGCCTTCTAACATCATCATCTCTTTGTCTTTTAGCCATACTTGACAAAGAAAATTAATTAGTTTGGATTTATGCAAGCTTCTTCACAGAATTTTAATGTATAAACATAGAATTCTATTTTTTAATTTAGTATTTCCCATTAGAAAAGAACAGGAGAGTGAGGAATGAGATTTTGTCATATTTGTCACATAATTCCATTTGATGTCATTCCTCTTTCAGTGATTTCTATCTGCATAATTTAATAGTTCATTAACATATTACAGCCACTGAATCTCAAACAGCTGCTAATGATCATATTTCAGAATCTGTTAGCATCCTCTTGCTACGATCTTGTTCTTCCCATCTTCCATCTGAACCACTTCCAGCAGAAAGGTGGGGGGGAAGTATTATTAAAATTAAAACAGCAGGGCAGAAGACTTGCACTGTAAAAGCAATACCCCAAATTTTCAGGAGGATGTTTCCAACCAACAGAAATAGGTTTCTGTGCAGCATTTAGTAATACTTTCCATGTGCATTATTTAAAAACAACCATACAGGTTAAGCTGTTGGGGCTTTTTTCCTTCTCATCTTTTCAAATATTTAAAAGGATGCCTTCTCCTGTAAGGGAAATAGCTCTGCTTTTTCATCTAAAATCATTAGTATTTCTTTTATCTCAGATGCTGCCCAGATCATACTCAAAATATTAAATAAAATCAGTCTTTACATTAGAGTCAAGAGTATAAGCACAGTTAACTGAGCATGAAAGCACATATGGATACCTCAGCCAGGAAACCAAGCTGCATTTTCTGCCCCCATCTCATTTTTCCCCTCTTCTTCCTCAGAGTAGCTTCCAAACAAGTCAGTGTAAGAAACTCAAATATTTATCCTATAAGACTGTGAAAAACTAGCTCTGGAGGACTGAAGATCCCACAAGGACATTTGCAATTTCCTTATAATTGCTGTTGATTCTCCATGATAAATCCAGGCAAAGTCAGGACTCTTTCCAAGGTCAGGGAGGCCACGGTACATTATTATTAAGATTAATGCCTATTTACAAAAAGTCATATCTGATAATCTATTCCCTCAGATCAAGAAAGCAAATTACCCTGTAGCTGATAAAAAACCCCCCAAACCCTGTCTGCAATTTCTGTTTTCACAAAGAATAACCTGACTCCCAGTCTTCATCTTAGCAACAAAAACAAAACCACAAGGGCCACGTGAATCTCCAGCTTCCATTTAAATAAATAGTCTTTGGTAACCAAACTTAAAATTTTCACAGCTTATTTTGTGTTCAGTGCTTAATTAAAAATTGACTCATACGTTTTCCCACAGCAGTCACAGAACAATGGTTTTTATAGTTAAAAACTGCTAATTTATGCTTTACTGATTAGGTATATCATAATCTATCATGGTATTCTAATACTTCAGAAAATTTCACTAGCTATATTTTAAAAATGTTATTTGGAATAGTAAAGGGCAGGTACAGCATAGCATTTCCACAATTTCTACAATCACAACATTTTTCTAATCAGTTAAAATTCATTGAAGCAAATATATTCGTGCAAGCTTTTAGCTTATGCATAGATGAGATTAATTACTTGGATGAAAATTCAAAAACTTTTAGAAAGATCATTACTCTTTCTGTGAAATTAAATACCAAACTGTTCTCTTAATAAATGGAAGTCTTCAGGAAAAGCCAATGAGAAACTATTGAATCCAGGGAATTTAGATTAGCCTGGAGAATTTTGTGTTCAAGTGAGGGAAGTTTGCATTCCGAACAGCCACCAGCACTATCAAGCTCATTACTTAACGAGGGCAATCCAGCCTGGAAAACCAACTGTCAACTCAGAAGAAAGAGCCTTTAAGTCAAGAATACTCTCTGGTGACACACTACTGGTAATAGCTTTTATGTCAATGGAGATGCAAAAGGCAGAGATTTTATGTGCCAGGTCGGACTATCAGATTGCACTCCCCAGAACACAAAGGGAAACTTTACTTGATTTTAGTAGTCACCTATTATAGTCAGCAATTATCTATCCTCTACCTTGCAAAAATGCAAGTGATCTGTTAAAAAAAGTATTAAAAGCGTTTTCCATGGGTTTGACTATTCTATCAAGGCTTCTTTTTAAGAGCCCATAAAGCAAACTGTGAAACTCTGGTCCCCCATACTGAGCAATTTGGTGATGGTGCTGACACATCAGCTTACTAATTAGCACATACTCTCCAACTGCAGCTATGCTTTGCTTCTTTAAAAAGTCTCTGTCAATAGAAATCTCTTCTATAGCTCTGTGATGTTCTTGATGTGCAGTTAAAACCTTTACCATATTTATTACCTATCACAAAGGCGATTCACGACAACCGGCTTTGCAAGGAGTATTAATGTTAGTTTATATTGCTCAAGCCCAACTCTGATGAGAAAATTTTACTTGATAGACATTTTTTTAAAAATTTCATGTAATTTTAAAGCTTTGACGAGGAAATAAGTAAGCTAAACTCCACTATATAAGGTAAGTTGTTACTTTCCTGTAGAGTTTCAAACAAATATGTTTCCTTTGCAAAAGCAGAAAAGCTGCTTTTGTTGTCCTTACTTTTCAGTGAAAAGTTCCCCCTTTTTCTGCCCAGCTCTGAATATGTTAGTAGGAAGCCTATTCTCTCACATGTGCTCCAGAAACCTCTACCCACTCATCCCCAGCTTCAGTTTGCAGATATGCTTTACAGCCACAATATTTGTTTTTAAACGTCCTTCTCCTCCCATCTGCACCTCTGTCCTCCCCTGAAGCTGATCTCTTTACAAACACTGCTGTGCAGCAGTCCTCTCTGGGGCACACAGCACTATTTAGACTGGCTTTCTCGAGGTTCTCAATTCTTCTGTCAGGTTTCCAGTCTCCTCTGGAACGATGCCTGCTCTCCTCTGAAGAGATCAGGATCTCATTTTGGTACCTGCACTTGCTTTGCACATCACTCAAAAACACAGAGGATGTAATTTATCTGGAAAGAGACAGAGGAGATTTCAGAAACACAGTACAGGAAATGATAAATCCTTTGTTCCCAGGACAAAGGGACTCTCAGACTAATCCAGCTTACAGAGACCATTTGAGGTCAAAGAGAAGCCAGGGCTCAGTGAGTAAATTAAGGCAGAGACACACTGGCTTCTCTTTCCCTTCAGGCTCCATCTCCTGCAAGTGCTGCATTCCCCGAAGGAACCAGCAGGGAAAACAGCTCTGGTTCTTGTGCAGATTCCTGCCATCTGCAGCTCCTCCTTCCAGGAGCAAGAGTGCCTTAATTTTCACTGTACCTCGAGGACAAGGACAGGTGTGCCAGTGTGATGCCAGGGTACCAGTTCTGCCCAGCTCACCAGAACATTTTATTTTCAGGGTACCATTCTGAAAACAGTGCAGCTTGTTATAAAATTCCCTGCCAAATCCCACAGGACATGCTGAACAAGACCCAGGAATAAAAAGCAGTGTTAAGAGCACTTGGTTGCATTTTATGGGACCAGCTATCGATTGTGCTTACTTGCAAAAAGTTTTTAATTTACAACTTTTACTGATTCAGAAGATGGGAAATGGTCCATATTTTATTATCTGCTTACATTTTTGCATAGCCATCACTCTAGCTAGCAAACAAAAGCTTTTAAGAAGGTACTATCCAACTAAAAAAAGACCCACAAGCTGAGAAAAAGTGACAGCAGAATGAAGTGATTTCCCATGAGATACACCTGGCTCGTGAAGCTGATCCTATCACTTTGGCAGATGGGTGGAAGAAGCAGCCAATGCAGACAGGTAACCTATTACCTCTTCCAAAGAATCTTGAAGGTCAACCAAATACCCACAGTGATGCTGAGGTGTTGTGATAGCTGGGTGATCCTCCTACAGGGTGACAGCAGTGAGCACAGAGGGAATCACTAATTGACATGAATGCCACCTGTGTATGGCAGATTTGCTGGGTTGCATTCAGTCTGTAATCCTTTCAACCAGAATACAGTAATAATAATAATAACAATAATAATAATAAAAGTTTAATGGTTCACCAAAACATTTCCACTTCCACACACAAAGCTGAAATCACTTATTAGCTGCAGCATTATTAAATCCTCACTGTTCAGTGACTTGGTCAGGAATGCATTTTGGCAAGTGCTCTAAGGAACAACAGATTCCAATGCTCCCTTATAGTCTCAAGCACCAGGACAGATGTTTTTAGTTTCCCTTCAAATACACACTACTACTGCTACCTCTGTGCAGCTGAGCTGTGCTCCTAATGACACCCACTGGGAGCTGGCAATGCACAGCCTCAGCCAGTGTTCCCTGCAGCAAAACAAAGACATTGATTTTCCACTCCAGGCAAGAGCAGCAGGTTGCCTCAGCTTCTTGCCCAGTTTCATCTTCAGCAAGACATTTGCATCTTTACAGTTATTAACCTCAACACTCCATGGTATAAAACACTTTATTTTTTGTTTGCAATAGAAAGCTCTCTGTGTCTCTAATATCTAGCTTGGGGTTGTTTAGTGGTTAAAGCATCATCTATCAGGTGCTCAGATAAAGGAAAAGAGCTCTTTATTCTGTTCAAGATTTATTGTTTAAAACTACAGGTATGTTTGGCATGTGAGTCCCCCACTCTAAGTGATCAAAACTCAAAGTGTCATCACCCTCAAGCAGTAGACAAAGTCTTCCAGAAAATGAAGTCAGTAGTTGCTGCTGAACTGGCTCATGATTAGCACGTAGCATTGGCATTAAGGCAATAAATTCAAACACTTTAAATAAATAATGCCTTTAATATGGTCTAGAAGAGGGATTTTTTTGAATTAATTTTTTTCTTTTATTTCTTTTTTCCTATTATTTATGATGAAAAACTAGCCTGGGACCAGAAATAGAGAAAAAAATGCTGAAAGAGTAAATGAGATACAGCAGCTGAAATGAAGGAGCCTCAAGCATAATACAGCAGTACCTGCCCAAAAGCTCTCTTTTCAACCTGTTGCACTCTGCAAGGCTGTCAAAGCAAAATTTAACACCTTTAAGAAAAATTCAGGACTACCCACCATACTCAATAATCAGGTTTTTAGTTGAGACAATGTGTATATATACATTTTGTATAAATTCTGGATTTGTTTAAAGCATTGTCAGCTGCAGTTTTCAGAAGATCAAATGGAATAATATAAAAACACCTCAAGAAAGATCACCGTCATTGCAGAGAATTTACAAAATGGAAAGCAGGCTGTGAGTAGAACAGACTATAAATTTTATAGTGTTTTGTGATTTTACACACTGAAGAATAACCTCCCTCAGATTCCTTGCCTGCAAGGAACAGGAACTCTTCTCACAGATGGCCATGGGCAGCCTCAGCCCAGCAAGCCTTGCTACAAATGGATTCCTGTAATATTGACCCAGCCACGGCATCCATGAGCTGCATCCTGTCCCTCACTCCCTGGCTTTGGCCAGCAAATGCTGAGCTTGCTCCTGGACCATTGGAAATCATCCTCAGAGACAGCACGGTGCTGTTTGTCACAATGAAGGGATTCCAGTCCCACCCATGGGTAGCTGCTCACTCCCAGCCTCACCTCCAAAACACCTTCCTAGCTATACACACACACCTTTTGAAAGTCCTCAGAATCCAGAGCATAACATTTAAACAACTTCCCATCCCCAGGAGAACACACTGAATTTTCTGCCGTGGTTTTTTTCAGACCATACCATGGAAATAGCTCTTAGAGCACACATCAAACAAAACAGTTCTGCTTAATAAGGACACATTAAACACACAGCTTTGCACTGTGTTCCAGCTGGGCTTCACCCAGGCCTCTCTGGCCAAGAAAAGAAACATTTGAGAAGCATGACAGATTTCAGATATGCCCCTTCCTAAAACAGCTCCTTATCAAAACACGTCAACACTCCAAAATAACAAATGTAGGACTAAGCTTGCAGAAATGCCTCTGAAAGCTGAGCAGCTCACAAGGTGCTCCCATTCTCTCCCTACCTGTCTTTTTTTTGGTTTTGTCTTTTTGGTTTTTAATAACAATTCACCACTCCAGACAGGTTGACAACTTATTGAGAAGGGTTTTTCTTCAGAAAAGTTCTCATCACCAACTGTACCATCTTTATTACATAGGCACTGACATTTAACGCTCAATAAATCTGCAGCCCTTCAGTGGAGCTCTGCCTCACAGTTAAACTCAGACTTCTCCTTTTCTTTTGATACTTGAGGTTTTCCAGGGACCAGGAGTTAGTTCCAGATCTGGCACTTATTTATCATGCAAGCCACTTGCCTATACTCCTTCCCACTGGCAAGATGAAGCAAGAAGAAAGGGCAGGGAAAAAAAATTCCTAAGGGTCTTTCAGAAAATTTCACAGCTGTTTTTCTCTCAACACACAAAATCAAACTGTGTCATTGCACTGAGCTGCAGTTTGTAACTTCCCAAGAACAATCACTGCCAAAGGAGTGAGGAGTGACAGCTCTGCAGTTAAACCTTCTGGCACAAGCTCATCACCAGACGGAATGGGAAGGGTCAGGGGATGCTGCTGATTGACACTGCCTCCCAAAATGGGGTGATGTGAGAACCCCTCAGCTCCAAATTCCTGCACAGCAGCAACCCAGCGAGGTGGGAAAGGCAAGCACCAGTGTGTAATGGCCAGGAGGGCTGTGAGAGAAAGGACTTCTACATTCCAGCTGAGAAACCTTCTACCCCCAGGGAACTGCTCAGATGATTTCCAACTGGCAGCAGAACTCCCTCAAGCAGGGCACTTCACAGGGGTTTGCAGCAGGGCTCAAGTGCAAAGCACTGAGAATTAATTCACTGAGCTATGACAAAAAAAGAGAATTTGCCTGACTCACCTGAACTGGGAGCACACAACTGATTCCAGATGACTTTTTAATTTATGTTATTGGTAACAGCTGACAGAATTGAGCCCCAGAAGCAATTGCCTTCAACTGTTTTTATTTTCTAAGTGTCAAAACTTAATTACAACCAATTAATTTGATCTACAGCAGATTTCCAGAGAAGCCAAAGAGCACAGATGCCTGAAACAAGGATGTGACCCCTTCAGAGGGCTGTCAAACCTCCCCATCTCTATAGGTAACACTTTGTTAACACAGGCACACAGAAGTTACAAATTAAAAAACCACACTTGTGGGTTCTTATCATCTTCTGGAAACTGCCACCTCTCCAGCACCAGAAACAATTCCAATAATGCTACAGAGAATGTGACCCCTAATGTCAGAGATGACAGTGAATGAAGAGTGAAATGTGACAGCCAATGTATTCCTTGGGGTCTGCTTCCACTGCAGGCTGGAGATGGAGCATATGGAGAGCCTGACAGGCCTGCAATGGATGAGACATGGCAAACCCACTCTTGTTGGCTGGAGCTTTCTGTTTCTTACCAGTGTTTCTTTTAGCCATAAACACTGAAATCAATAACTCCAGCTTTCCTTAAGAAAATAAAATTTCAACCACTCTGACTGCAGAACAAATCTGCAAGTCCTAAAATGAGGTTAAAAATTGAAATGCATCATGGAAACTCAATCTTTTTAAATTACACCTTTCTTGGTCAATTTTGTGATTCAGGTCTTTGAGTTTAAAATGCTTAGATTTGATAATGCTGTATGTCTTAATTACAGTATTTCATTTTGCATACAACGTGCTTATACTTCACTATCAAATTTTATTCTAGATTGAAAAGAAATGAAATTTAACTATGCTCCTTCCAGAAGCCACTTTTAGCACAGTACTCAGCATTAATGTGCCATTACTGGGATGTGAAGCAATCCCTTTCTTCCTTTGAGAGATTGTAATTCATTTCCTGAAACAAGAGCACGAATGCAACAAACAAGTTCTGCATACTGCAAACATTAAGTGTTGTCATTTTGACTATTCACTCATTTGTCTGTGATGGATTTGCCAAAAGAAATGTTCCCAAACTTCAGCACATCTCCATAATTGCCTCATTCTCCCCTGCTCCTCCTTAGCAGTGCTTAATATATAAATATATATATAAAGCATATATATTCTTCATATATAACATATCTTCTACCTCAGGACAGGCGCAGAGGACATTCTGTGGCAAGATCAAGACTGCAATAATCTCTTCTGTCTGCCCTTCCCCATTTCATTTCAGTCAGTGCTCACCAAACATTTGAGAAGAACAGAGCAATTTTCCACCTGGTTCTTTGTCCTTTGTAGGACAAAAAGCTCTAGACAGACAAGACAGACTGTCTTTGAGGAAATAACATTCTAATAGTGACTCATACCATCTTGGCAAGTAAACCAAAGGCATCCCACTGCTTTGTACAAGGTTCTGCACAGCATTCTGGTTTGAAGAGCTCCTTGCATGTGTGTCATGTGGTGTGATACAGTCTGCACTGACAAGAGGAGATTCAGGCTGGATGACAGGAAGAACTATTTCACTAAAAGAGAGGCTGAGCACTGGAACAGGCTCCCAGGGAAGTGGGGGAGTCACCATCCCTGGAAGTGTTCAAAGAAGGAGCAGATGTGACCCTTCACAGTGTGGCTGAGTGGGCACCGTGCTGCTCTGCCAAGGGTTCCACCTGATACTCCTGAGTGTTTTTCCAACCTTAATGACTCTGTGAATCCCAAATTCAAACAGCTCCAACAAAACAACAGGCATGCTGCTCCCAGCATTCCAGCCCGAGCACTGGGAGCAAACAGGAGATGCAGAGAGCAGCACCAAGGCTGCCCAGGCTTTCAGGAAAGCCTTTTTGGTACAGCACCAACACCAGCAGTGCCTTTTTGGCACAGCAACACCAGACTCCACCAGGACACCAGCTCAGTGAACAAGGCAATATCTCACCCTGCACTTCTCCTGATTCATATCCATGAGCTCACTCAACAGCTTCACATTTTTCTCTGGGGTTCTATACTATATGCCTTGGTTTTTTGTTTTTATTTTTTTTTTCTTTCTGGACTAGATACATTGGGGAAAAAAGGTGGCCATTGCATAATTCATCCAGAATCACCTACCATTACACAGCTTAGCTCAAGGTATCACAAAATGCTTCTCTTTGTTCATTTTCAGAGACAGAACTGACCCTAAAACACAACAGAAGATGCCAAACCACTGTGGTGGCCTACTCTTAATAAAAGTGTTCAATTACCTTTCCCTTATGAAAGAAACCATCAGCAAATATCTCTTTCAACAAGACAAAATTGTTCTTCATTTTAAGAAGTCTTCCTAGGATTGTTTCCCAGCATATATTGCAAGGCATTATGGTAGATTTATATTTGAAGCATGATCATCACAGAGATGAAGAGTACAAACAGGTATTTATTGACACTCCTCATGGATAATATTACTTATTTTACTGATTCATCTTGCTATAGTGCAAGGGGGTTTCTTAATGCTAAAATTCAACAATTTATCAAAAGAGTAAGATACTGGGTATATTCAAATGATCAAAAAGTTTCCCTACAAAAGTCTAGAATTTCAACTACATACCTGGCAGCTCAGATTTCATTTTAACTCAGTTTTGATGTTCTCCATAGCATCATAGCCAAGTGCTAAATTTCATATTGCACACCCAGTTTTGTGAGGCAGACTTCAGCCAGCATTCCTCTATTTTTTAATTTTATAAATTGTTACGGACTATGCAGCCTGGATTGGTTTTCCTGATTTGATTATCCTCCCCGAGGACTACATAATTCAAACAAACCTTCAGGTTCCAGTTATGTTGCCTCCATTTTCCTTTTCTAAATGCCAAGTCTCTGATTAATTTGATTCTATCCAAAATGTGAACATGAAACACAAAGACCGTTTAATCCACCACACACACAAAAAAGTTTAAATAAAAAAGAAATGTAAGCCATTAATATTCCTGAAGTGAAAGGCACATCTGTGGAGTTTCTTTTTTCACACAATATTTAAAGCAGTCTAACAAATAAATAAGCTGTTATTCTACCTGTAACTCTGGCCTATCAGAAAATTTTAAATTATTTTAAGACAACAACGAGTCACCAGAAAGAACTGAATCTCTTGCTGAAATACATTCAGTCATGTCATTCTGTCAAGGGTGACATCCTGAGCTCTGGAAGCTAAATTTTCAACAGTGCCAAAAAGATATTTAAACCTTCAGCTGAAAGAATTGAAAAAGAAAGGTCAGAGATTCAAAGTCTCATCCCACATGAGCACCTTGACTACTGATTGGTTACCATGGGAAGAATCAACCTATCCTCCAGTCCCTTTTTAATGATAAATGGCAAAAACTCTTTGCAAGTCATTTAATGAAAAACTCTACAATCCCTGAAAGCGTCTGATAATGACAAAATTGACTTCCAGATAGCTCTGCTCATACAATTAACAATATTCAGAGGGAGGTGTGCTAGCAGATGCCTCTATATCCATTTTAAAATAATGTTTAGCTCAGTGAAATAAATCTCTTTTTAATCAGCAGTGCTTTAAAAGCTAAATTACAGCTAGAGTATGTAATGAGGAGATAAAACTCTCTGAATAAGAATCAAAATTAATATAAAGAAATTAAGTTATAATTGCTTGAGGAGAGGGAACTAACTAACTTTATGAGACAGTCCGAAAAGCCAAATCACAATAGTTGCACAGAACTCTTGCTCAGAGCCTGCTTTTCTTCTAATTTCAAATTTTCTGAGGACTCAAAGCAGAATTCCTGTAAATTTTAGGGCAACACATAAAACCAGATCCCTCTAGGGATCTAGAATTACCTAATTTTGAAATGATTATCTACTTTCCAAAGCATTGAAAATGATGCTACAGGGTGCTCAAGGGTTGCATAAATCAATTTAGGAAGTCTGTTAAACAGCAGCACCTTTCCAATTACCCAGGAGAAGCAGCAATGCTCTCCACTTTGATGGATGTTATTTTAGAGGTCCAATTTACCTATTTTACAGAATTTTCAAGGTAATGAAGCTCAAAGAAAATTATCCTTTTTATTAACTAAACACATTTGCTTCTCATAAATGCAACCAACTGCTAAAGAAATAAATAGAACAAGATATGCAAAAGATTCTTGAGATTAGGATGCTACATGGTTCTCTGTTACTGACAGAGCACTAATGCCACATCCTCCAGCTCAAATTAAATCAGGAACCCTCACACAAGAGCAGTAAAGGAAAAGCAATTTGCAAATTTACTACTGGGTGGCAGGCCAGTTGGTGTTAGCATCAGACCACGAGTGCAATACAGGATGTATTGATTCATTATTTGTATTTATTAATTAATTGTGTGATTTAGGACATGCTCCTCCTTGAAAAGTACACAAATATTCATCTAGGCATGCCACAACAGGTTAATTCTTTGTCTGTCACACAGCTCTGATGTGTATCCATGGATGACTGTACAATTTGTATTGGATATGCACTGCCTAGGTCCTTTGCCTTATTAAGAGTTTGTAGAGGTCAAAAAACCCCTGATCTGAACATCACTGCATTGAGTCATAGAGGATGACTGGATTTCTAGATCCAAATCCCAAAATCTCTCCCAAAGGAGATCTCTTAGGAGGTGCTGAGTCCTGAGAGCAATGCAAGGTGTGAATGCACAAGCTCGGTGCAGGTGAAACTCCCCAGGTGCCATCTCTGCATGCTCTGAATTTCCAGCTGACACCAGCACAGGATTTGTCACCAGCCATGCTCCACAAAGCTCAGCTCTTCAGGCAAATTCTGAGCTGCACCTTGCAGCCCAGCAGTGAGGCAGCCAAGATTCTACTCAATGTAGGCTTTACTTCCATTTGAGAAATGAATTTCTATTCAGGCAGCCTGGCTGTATTTAACACAACATCTCTTCTTCTGCCTTCTGAGTGCACACAGGCTTGTTCTTCCAGCAGCTCCACAGTTACATGATCAAAGCAATTAATCCAGACCATGCTGCCATTATTCAGAGCCACAGCTCACTCAGCCTTCCTGCCAGCAGGACAACATCTCAGCCTCACAGCTCTGAGCACCAGCACAAGCCAGCCCCTCTCAGCTGCTTTGCCAAATAAAAAAAAAAAAAAAAAATTGCACTGGATTAGACACTAGACCCATCACCTGCAGTGTGAGAGAACGTCCCCACACAGAGCCAAAATTAAACTTTGGGGAGCAGCAGCTGGGAGAGAACTAATGGAATTTCACTTCTACAGACTGTGCCATACCACAGGAACTAGATGGACCTTACATCCCAGCTAGAAAGGGGGGATAAAAGAAGATAATTATAGTGAACATTCAAGTGAATCAAGTGTCTGTATTCAGTTATTCTAAAATCTGACTATTTTGTTTCAAAGGAATCTGTAATCTCAGGAAATCAGAATAGAAATCAGAATAGTGGTAACCACCTCCACAATTCCCTGAAGTACTAACTGCTGAAAGCCAGGAGAATATTGCGGGGAAGCTGATGCTCAACACATATTTTTCTTTCCTCCATATGCACTGGCTGCTGCCAGAGACAGGACAAGAGAGCAGAGATACCCCTTCCAATGGATATCTCTATATCAATTATATAATACACACATTATACCATGCATTATGTACAGTGCAGAGCTCATTACACAACACGTGCATTATATAACACACTGACAATTTCTGAATCAGGTAATTATGCAATGTAACTTATTAACCAAAAGCCATGCAGCAAACTCTGATCCTGTGAAATATGTGTGATTAGGCATTTTTAAAAAGTAAGAGAACAAAAATAAAATTGGGAAGAGAAGCTTGATCTGCTTCTGCTTGGTAATCAACACTTTTTTGACTCCAAGGGTCAGATATGCAAAAGCTGTAGCTGAAGACCCAGAACAATATTTTCAAGAGAAGGTCTGGCCAGAGAAACACAAACCCCTTTGTTTTTCCTGTAATGCTGATCATGCAGAAACTAAACACATAATTTGCAGGTGTTTGCAGGATTTAATTCAGAAAAGTAACCTTCTAGTTCTGTGCAGTGGCCTGCAAGATGCTGAATAAAAATGCACGTTTTCATCACTTTATCTGAAATGGGAAAGCTATTGGTCTGGAATGTTGGAGAAATCAGCTACTACATTGAATTAAATGTAGTAGTGCCTCTGTTATTCTGAATTTTAGTGAGAGGGAAAGGATTAACTATTCATAATAGTGAGATATTAATTGATGGGAGCCTTAGTAACAAAGCAAAACAAGCATATCTCTTTCCAGTTTTACATAAGACATCCTTCTGGATCTCCTTCTTGGTGAGCCTCTGCCAGAAGGTGAGAGCATGACAGGTATTAAAGAGGGTCATTAATGCAACACTTGCTTGTGCCTGACATTGTTTGTAAGGTAAAATGCAAGGGCATGTCAGAAAAAGAGGTCAGCTGTAATCAGGAGTGAGGAGCTGATGTGCAGGATGAGCTGTGGTGCTGGAGATCAGCAGGGATTACATTAATCTGGGTGACCCCAGAGCTGCCATCCCGGGGCTCCTGCAGACTGATGCTGCCACAGGAGGCAGGACAGGCACCCAGCACAGCTCATCCCCTCCCAGGGAGGGCTGCTGACAGCACCAACATTGCCCAGCCAAGCCCATCTCCCTGAATTGCTGTGCCACTCTGGTGTGCTGGCACTCAGCAGAGCCACAGCAGCTCCCTGGTGCCAAAGATAAGGTTGGTAACACCTCTGCAGGATGCAAATGGGAGATACCTCTTGTTTTCCAAGGGAACTCTCACTCCTGCTTGAACACGAGCCCACTAGAGGACTCTGATGAATAAATGTCATTGTGCAAACCCCAAGGCTGGTGCTGGATGAACAGCAGCACCTTTCAGAGTGAGCCTTTCCTTGCCTCCCTGAGCTGAGAACCACAGAGCCAAAAGCTGCAAGGAAGGGCACTCCCACACACCAACGTGCTGCTTGAGCTGTACAAACAGCTTTCCATTAAGTGCCATTAAAAACAGTCATAAAACCCAGTTTATACTCCTGCAATATGCTCCATTTCCCAGTTTAGGCTTGGTTTATACATTAAAGGTTGTTTTCTCTCAGGCAAACTGAGATGACTATCAGTTTTTTCATGGGACTCCACATGCCAAACTCTTTATAGCCCAGGGACTTTATTACACACATCTTCCTGCCAGAATGTGGAATTACTGATCTGAGCTTTCTTTTTTTTTTTTTCCCTGCACTCACCAACCTCCCTCTGAAAGAAATCCAATTGCACAATGCTTTGCTATATTCATTTTTCTCTAGAATCCAAGTTCTTTGGATCCTATATTCCAGCTGGGATTTATTTTCAGTCCAGATGACATTTTGTAAGAGCCACAGTTTGCAAAGAGACCTGGATCTGGTGTTTACTCTGGCTGGCACTCATTTCTCAGTGCAGCTGACAGGCCAGAATTTCTCCTGGTCCAGCACCATTTCTGAGGACAGTGGAGGATTGTACTAACTGATCAGAACAGACACCTGATGAACCACTGGGGTTAAAAGGGCTGAAATTCATTCATATTCTGTTCAGGTTCAAGCCTTGGATTTCCACACCTCCCAGCAGAACAGCATAGTGGAATCTTCCCTGCTAGCCTAGTTTCCCATTATTGCATTTTTCAAAACTTATTCTTCACTTCTCACTGCAGAGACAACCAGAGGGGTTTGCGTTGGTTTTGTTCCTGTGAAAGATGATAATGAATTTTTCTCTTCAAAACATAAAGGGACTTTAAAACAGAAGATGTAAATTGATAGAACTGTCAGCTTCAAAGGACAGATGAATCCTATATTGCCCCAAGAAAGACTACCTGGGGCCAAGACTCAGGTGATTTTCCATTAAAATGTTATTTCCTTTATATCTGAATGTGTCTTTGAAAACATTTTGATAAGCAGAGCAGGGTGAGGATACAACAGATAAATTTCCTCTCCTGGGTTATGAGGACTTGTCTTGCCTGCTGATACATCAAAGAAAGAAACCTTTCAGACCTAATTTTAACCATGACAGAGCCAAGCAGCTCAGGTGAACACAGGGCAAGCTTGCCTGGCAGCCTCTAAGGCACACAAGAACTCTTATTCCTTCTGAAACTGCTAAAATCAACTTTGCCCTGGTGCTGTGGGCTGCAGGACACTTGTAAGATGTACCCATGATTCAGAGCAAGGCATCAAGCTCTGGAAATCCCCAAGAATATATTCAATAAAGTGGATTACTCAACAGCTTCTTATACTCCTACATGCCATTTCTCCACAAGCACAATGGGAGGTAAGGTCAGCTTCCATCAGAGCTCTCAGAGGCTTCCTGGGGAACAAGAAAATCCCTTCTCTTGGAGCTGTGTGGCTGCTGCACTGCTCTGAGTGCAGATCCTCAGTTGGCACAGAGCTCAGCTGGCTCTGGAACACTGCACAGAGCATGGGGAGAGTCCATTCTGAGTGAGGAGCAAATAGCTGGGTAGTAAAAGGTTTGAAATGTATTTACTTAGAGTGGCTTTATAACTGACTCTTGTTACATAAATCCACAACGTGAGTAGCACTTCAAAAATTCATCAAAAAACACATCCCCATTAACTTATTTCTTTTTTTGAGAAATATTTATCCTGTACACAAAAATCTATGTGGTAGTAGTAGGATACTGTGGTTGAAATAAATTTAAAACAATACCAGTTGATTAGATTGCAATCTTTATCTGTGCCACTTAAGGATTTTTAAATCATCCATTTTACTGCAGACATCTGGATTTTACAAAGCTGTTGTCAGAGATGTTAAAATACTTTTCATCTTTCATAAAAACATGTTGTAATAATCCATCCCACTCAAGGATGCAGAGAGTACACATGGAATAAAGCCTTTTCTATCCATGGAATGTCCTGTGCCCACCTGTGCAGAGCACTGATAGTGCTCTAGAAAAAAGCCCAACCAATAAAGCTCCTACCTTTTCCAATCTAAGCTTATTTTAACTCCTTTTGCAGAGCACAGAGAAACCAGAGTGAGCATTGTGTGTCTGAACTAATAGGTCAGAGTAGTGGTTGGTATCCAACTAAATGCCAAAGGAAATGATGCATAAAGAAGAAAATTGTAATGCAGCCATGGATCACTTCTGACACTTTCAATTAAGGTTTTGTTTAGTTAAGCACTTACAAGTTTTAATGAGAGGTTTTGCAAAAATATTAATTAAAATGTTTCCACCTTTCTTAAGTTGCCTGGCTTCACAAAACCCCCCCAAAGCCCTCCCAAAGCCCTAAAACATCTTATTTGTATTGGATTGTTTTCATACTTTTACTTTCAGATAACTGAACCTCAGAACAATACTAAATTCTGATGCTGAATTATTTGCAACCTAAGCATTCTACACAGAGTTTGCTCTTTTTATTTCAGAACATTTGTCGAGATTCTTATATTTGCATTATTAACACAGTTATTTTTTCATAATTCTATTTCACAAAGGAAGGATTAGATCCACCTACAGAAATGCACTGAGTAAGAAGTGAAAATCACCTTCCCAACTAAAAAAGTCTCCATAATTAAAGCATAGGTAAATCCCTGGGGTGAACTCCAGCCTGGTAATTTTGTCTGGTAATGCTCTCTCTTCCTGGTATTTACAGAGAATGTGTGTTGCTATGATATTGGAAAAAATGAAGGTATTTGTTCATACTCATTTTACATCAGTGCTTGTATAAACACTGCATCTCTGAATGGGCTGCTGCGAAAACTTCTGTCTTTCCTTCCAAAATAATTTTAATTTCTGCTACTCTTGAATTTATCAATTACCTTCCCAGTGAAACCCCCACTGGTAGAGGGAGTGGGGAGGTAAAACACATTTTTATTTTTTCTTAGATGCATCAGACAGGTAGAATCCTTTCCCAATCAAAGACTGGTTTGATGGGAGCCACCAGGAATGAGAATCAGTACAAATTACAGAGCTTGAAGTAACTTTTTGCTTAATGTCCCTCTTGAAGCTGCTCAGGAAATCTGCCCAGGTTTCACTCCCTCATAACACAGGAGATTTGAGTCATAACATAAATATTCCAACAGTTTTGCACTTCCTATTAAACAGCAATACATTTCTACACCCTCCAAAACAAGAGTAATGGAGTACTTATTCTCACAAAAACAAGTATGCTTTAAAAACAATGACTTTGCTTTTATACATTTCAGTAAAAACTTTAAAATATTTATCACACTTTCAAATTTGACTTCTTTTAATATTTCTCAAACACTCAAAGCCTGTAGAATGTGCTTGTTGGAAAAGCAGGACTGTGAAGTTTATTAATTACATCCCATTGATAAATCTCAGTCACAGAGAAGTGCTAAATTACTTTGCAAATTCATAGATGTTAATATCTAGTGGGCAATTAATTTGATTTCCCAAGAAGCCTGTTCCCTGACTAAATTCATGTGCATGCATTTATGGTGTGCTGGACACTGCTGTGGTCTAGCCTGTAAATCAGAATTAAATACCAGAGCCAAGGAGAACAGCCCCTCTCTCTCCCTGCTCATCAGCTTGAGGCTGTTAGTGGCATCACAGCCTTATGGACAAATAGCAGATTGATATTTCAGAGTCTCTGAGTACTTCTGGGGAAAAGAGACAGTGAGTGGTACCAGGAACAAAAAACAAAGGAGGAAGAAACCTCAGCAGGTTCTCACCTTTCACTTTGGAAATCAAAAGGTTTCCACAGGAGGTAGGGAGGACACTTCTTCTGTTTCTATTTTCATTCTCATGAACAAATATTGCAGCATTAATTCCTCCCCTAACTTTCAGCCTCCTGCTTCCAGCAGGGTTGATTAGGACAAGACATTTATTATTGCCTGGAAAGCAGTCAGACACAGTGGAAATCATCTTCCAAGTCTTTGTAACAAATTTTTTACAACCATGTCCAAGAACTTACACTGTTTGTCTCTCTCTCTCTCCAAAACAGCCTTCCAAATCCACCACCAATGTATTTATTACCTTTGTGTGGTTAAAAAATGATTTAATCTCTGTAGTAATGCCTTCACTCAGCTTTGAAAGATCATTAATGAAGGCAGCTTTTACAACACCAACCTCAGGAATGCCATTAAAACATACTAAACATTTATTCATGCATAAAGGTTGACACTGCAAATCTCATTACCACAGTGTGCTGCTTTGCTAGTCAATTTTTTTAGAAATATTTAAAAACTTACTTGCTTAACATCTGTCTACAGAGAGAGTTCATGATTACTTTTTATTCACTTCTCAATAAAGTCCAAAATTCCAATGACATGGTATTGTTTTGTGTTCTTTTTCCTCCATTTAATATAGGTTCCCAGACTGAAATATCACAGCATATTCCCTATTTCTGGGACATGCATTTAAAACAGCTTATTCACCATCAATGCCAACATGCTGACACACCACAATATTTTTTGCATAAAAAACACTATTTGTCCATTGCATTTATGCAACCAAGCAAGTTGAAGGGTTTTTTTTTAATTTTTTGTTCCTTCCTATTTGTCATAGAAATCTATTCTAAAACTTACCCAGCACAGCAATTCAATTTTAGCTGATGCTACTCAGAGCCCACCAGGCTGAGCAATGCCAAGCCTGGGGCAAATGAAGAACAGCTAACAATAGTTAAATAAAACATTGCTTTCCACCACCCCTGTGTGCATAAATACAGCCACACCTTAATTATCTGCCCCCTTTAAACAGAATAGTTTCAACAGAACTCCATCTATTCTCACAATGCCTCTTATATTCATTTCTACTTGCTTTCTGAAATGCTCACAGTAACAGTGGCGGGAAAACCACAGCCCTTTGCTTTGGAAAATGAACACACAAGTCATCAACACATCTCACAGGCTCAGTGTCTACCTTTTTTTTTTTTTTTTTGTAGGGCTTTCTTTTTTTCTTTTCCTCACAAAAGAATCACATCTGGAGAAAAAAAAAGTATCATGAAGCTAAAGTGGAACAGAGAGCTGCTTGCTATTGCAAAAATGTTAAGAGAAAATTAATCTACTCTTCCAACTCAAAGTTGCATATGGGTTCTGGCCTGATGTAAGAGACAGAGGGCAAATAGCTGCCACTTGTTAATGGCTTAAATTGTCACTATAGAGTGACACAGCTCTCACACATATGTCAAGGTTAGCATTCAATATTACAAACAAAGCCTGGAGGAGCTGCCGTGCTCAGATGAGCTCCAGCCACAGCAAAGACTCTGGGGAAGAAAACCAGTGTCCATCTGCAATGTACCTGAACTGCCACTGCTCCCTGTGCTGCTTTCTCATGCCACTGGGAGAAGTGCACTGATCTGGGGAAGGTGTCAGTGCAAGGAAATGCAGTCATTCCTCAGAGCAGGGGCTGTGCTCCTTCTGCACCTTGCAGTCCCAACTAAGAGGAAAGTGGGCAGTGTTATTGCTAAGAGGCTAAAATGCATTCAAGTAAACAGTACCCAGAGCAAAGCTCATCAGTCAGCTCTTTCCAGAGAAAGCTTCCATACCTAGTTCAGTTCTGCTCAGCAAATACTGGCTGACATAAAAAGCCAGGAAAGCATTGCGAAATTATGAGGAAAACTCTCAGTACCTTAAGTGTGGAAAGGGGGATATAACTTTCTTAAAATAATCTATTTTCTTTTTAAATAAGGAATTAATTAAAGCAATACTTGACACAGTTTTATTAAAAACATTCATTCACTTTCTGTGAAACACAGACTTGGGCAAAACTTATTTTCCCATTATTTTTCCATTCATTAGACCAGCCAAGTTTTCACTTGTTTCATACATTAGACTGTGTCTAAACACCTCCTTTGATTTGTATAGCTCAGGAACTCTTTGAGATCTACCCTCTGGAGCACAATCCCCTATTCTGCTGCAAAACTAGCAGGTAACAACCCACAGCTTGTCTGTGTGCTGATGTGATGTGTGACTGACCAGCACTGCCCTCTGCCTCTAATGAGATTTTCACTCCCCAGTGCACAGGGCAGCATAAACCAAGTGGCTGAACCAAGCAGGTGCTTTCACTTCATTGGCTCCAAATGGCCCAGAAAAAGGCAAATTCCTGTGCAGCTCTGCCTGCCCTGCACACAGGGAGAAGTGCCCCCATGGGATGGAGCTGGAAAGCCTCACCTGGCACAGGTGACACCCCCAGCACCAGCAGAGACCCAGCACACACACACTGCCACAGAAATACCTGGCTCCAGCAGCTCTCTGATGAAGCACTTATGCAGAAATACACCTGTGGAATGTGAATTAGGGCCAGCTGCAATTAAGAGGATGATCTCTGTGCATGGCAATTTGGAATTTTGCTCTTCCAGCCATGCCCTGACACACGTGGCTGGCTGCACCTCACAGAGCTGAATTAGGCAGCTCATCTAAAAGGAGAGAAAATGAACATTGGCCAGCAGGGCTGCTTCTGATGATTCCACCTCAATTAGACACAATTATTTCAGCTCCCAGCACTGCAGTGTGAAGATGCAGATCTCAGCTAAGGACTCCAGCAGCTCCCACATTCTATGGGTGTGCAGGCTCTGTGCACGGTGTCTGGTGTCCTAAGGAGAGCTGTTCTGGGAATGTGCAGCCTGTGGGCAGCTGGCTCCCACCCATGGATGGCACATGGCAGCATCAGAGCAGCACAGCTCTCCTGTGAGCAGCTCCTGAATCTCTGCCTCTGCTAACAGCAGCAAAAACAGCAGAGCCCCAAGGAAAGGCAGCAGGGCTGGGGACTGCCCTGCCTAATCCTCTCTGCTGGATTTACTCTCCTGGTAAATAAATCCACCAAGAGGTGCCTGTCCCTGGCCTGAGAGGACTCACACAACCTGTCCTTCATGTTTCCATCACCTCTCAGAGAATCTGCTGCACAGCAGCCCCAAAATGCAGCCTGTGCACTCCAGGTACAATCTGCAATGCCATGCCAGCCTTGTTCATCCTGCAGGAACAAGCCAGGCAGGCTTGTAGGAACAAGGCTCTCCTGTTCACACAGAGAAGAAGATTCCCCCAAGGACACGTGGGCAATTCCCACATATTTTGTCTGTAAAAGAACAACTACGTTGTTAGGCATTTGAGCTACACCTGGATAAAACCAGTAAAATACAGCTACAAAGGAAGGGGGGAAAGAAAAGAAGAGGGGGAAGAAAAAAGAAAAGAAGAGAGGGAAGAAAAAAGATTTCTATATTATTATCTATTCCATTTCTATAATAGAAAGTAATGCAAGCTTTTGCTTCACACCACAAAATATATGTCAGTATGCAAAAGAAGCAACGCTGCATTAGTACATTGTCAGAAATTGTTAGGTCTGCTCTTTTCATGGTAACTAAGTATTATTTAATAATGATTAAACTACAATGCAAATATCAGCATTTCAAAATGAAAATAAGCAAAACACAAGGAAAAACAGGAAAACCCAGCCTTGCTTAAGGGACATCTTGCACTAGATCAAGGTTGAAAACAGTGCATTATTTCCAAAGAATATCAACCATGAAGGCAGCAGGCAAATTTTATTCTGTCCAAGAGGATAGCTGGAACAAACAGAACCACTGAACTCTGTGCTCAGCTGAAGGAGCCTGCCCACACAAGAGTTTGGAGGGGGAGAATGAGCTGCTGCAGCATTAGTGACAGCTGGGGGAATAATCTCCTTTTCCAGAGGGTTCTGAGTGCCTTGCACTGCTTTTCAAAGGAAATCTGCCACTGTGAGAGGCCAGGGACAGCTCCAGCCACCCATCCTCAGCACACTGCACTGAGCCAACCAAAACCCAGCAAAGCACAAGGGACAAAAACAAGAGCTTTCCATAGGTTGTGTGCTGCACCTTCTACTGGAAAAAAAAAAAAAAAAAGGAAAAAAAAAAAAAAGCTCTAGAAAGATTCCATGTATTGCAATGGAGGCAGTCCTACATCTCTATTTACTTCTATTGCTAAACACATCTTACTGTGGGTTTTCAATCCCAAAACGCTTTAAAATTAATAAACAAATCACAGAATTCCCTAATCTGCAGCACAATCTATTATTGCACTATTTTGTTGGAGTTAAAAACACTTAAGAAATGTATCTTCTCTTCCAGAAAATGCACCATGTCTCTGTATTGTCTGCACACCAAATAAAAAAGCATTTGCTTTGTTTTGTATCAGGAAGAAAGATTGTCCTAAGTTTTCGAGTAGTGTGGTTTTAAATGTGACTCCTGACTGGACAGCAAATACCACATTAGGTGATTCAGAGGCTTTATGAATATAGATTTTAATTTGTTTACTTAAAATCTATTTCTTGCATGGAAAAGAAGCTGTCCTCTGTAAGAGTAAGCAGAACTTCAAATCTGATGTCTGTACACAATGCTAAATGCAATCTGAAAACTGGCTGCAGTAAAAGTTAATAACCTCATTTAATATTGTGACCTATCAAAGTGATGAAAACAGACTGCCCACTTTATGATTTTTAAAAAAAAATCTTCATTCATCCAACTCATTACATGGAAATATTGCAGCTATTCAAGGAAATACTGTCAGTTTGTTCAGTATGAAAAACGTGCCAGAACTATAACTTGTTACATAGAATGTAACTGGTGCATCTAAGAAAATAGAATTTTTCCATCTTTTGTATTGGCAGAGGCAAGAAAAAAAAAAACTACCATTTCACCAAAGTCACACTAATTTTAAACATTTACTTGACCAAAATCTTGGGAAGGGATTCTTGTTGGTATGGCCTAGGGACATTGGATGCTAAAACATTTCCATTATGAACTTAGAAAGATTGCAATGTGATTTCCCCATTCAAAGATGAATTACCCTCTCACCTCTGGGAATAACACACTTCCTCCAAAGTTGAACTCTAGAACATATATTCTTCTTAAATGCAATCTTATGTGCCTCACAGAAGTGAAATGCTGAACACTTTTAAGTAGCCTTTTCAATAAATTAACAGGTCTGGTGGAGGATACAGCTTAGAGGAATCATGACATACTCTAAAAATACCATCATGAACCAAAAGAGCTACATCAAGGTGCTAAAGAAAATTGCTTTCATTTTGTTTCCCCACACCAGTGGCCCAAGGAAGAAGCCCCACTGGGAGTCAGCTTCAATCCTGAAAAACAGAACAAGTCCAGAAACAGAGATTTTGCAGAAGAGCTTTAGCACACATATTGCTGCTGGGTCACCTCTGGGTGTCCCTGTGCTGGTGTCTCACAGGACACTCCTGCAGCAACATCACTTCAGCATCTTCCCACACTTAATTTTCCAGCTTCACAGAGAGTGGAAATGTCTTAAAATTAAAAGTTTGAAATGATCAGATAGGTGCTTAACAATCTTTATACTCAAATAAATTAATTAACATACTAACTCTTTCCTTGGATTTCCCCTCCAAGTTTGAAGACTTTTTTCCCATGTGGACTGAAGAATGGGCTATAGGGAGGTGCATATACATAAAAATGCTCATAATACATTCACATAGCACCTTCACATAAATATTACAGCAGTCAGCACATATCTGGGTGGGTGATTTGTGGAGTGAGGCCAAGTCTCTACACTAACTTCTGCAGTCTATTACCCACTCCAGTTTGTTATTGTAACATCCATGGCTCCCCACAGCAAGCTGAATTTGCTGTTACAAGGAGAATAAAGCATGTACTAATGGCACACAGAGCAAGGTAAGATGCAGGTCGTGAGAAGGTCAGGAGAAAGCAAAACCTGGGGACAAGATCAGAATGTACAAGTTCTTTCTGGCCTTATGTTCCAAAATGAGCCGTTTTTGATAGCAGTGCATGATATGTTGCTACCACATCATCCAAACCCTCTGGAGTGAGTATCTTACACCACAGCTGGGAATAATCAGACCCTAAAAATTGCATCCTAAAATCCTCTGAGAGCAGCACGTCTGTTTTCTTAGAGAAAAAGAAGCAGATCTTATCAAGCACATCAATAACTGCTTTGCCTCCCCCCACTGCCCCTCTCAGCTCCTCAGATTAAGCAGCAGATGTGACTCTGGACATCAGGAGCTGTTTGGGGCTCACATCTGGCTCAGAGGAATCAGGATCCAACATCCACAAGGTGCTCAGTGCCAGCTCAGGTTGGGACAGAGAACTTGTGAGTGCCAGAGCTGGGGAATGCTGGTGCCCCATCTTCAGAGACGTTGTCCTGGCAGCTGCCTGGAGCATCTCCTCCCAGAGTCAGGGAACACCTGATCTGCCCCAGCAAGGGAGAGTCAGGGGGTAAGAAAAGCACAGGGACAGCCCAGAACACCTGGGGAAGAGCAAAGGGGAAAGACAGGAAGGTGGCTGAGAGAATGAGACCTCAATCATGCTGCAGACAGGAAAAGTGAGGGCACACACAGGAGAAAAAAGCTTGTGGAGACCTCAGGCACTGACATGAGGTGCATCTTTTGCAATCACAACTCACTGCACCCCGTTCTGGGAAACAGGAATTCTCCTTTGGACCCCTTGTCACTGCCTGCAGTGGGCACAAAGCCAGTAACAATTCTGATGCCTCCAAAAATGACAAAAGTGGGAGCCCTTCAGCCACAGCAAGCAGAAAATTACTTTTGTTTAACCTTATTTTTTCTCTTTTTCTTTTAAAAATTCTTATTGTATTAAAAAAAGAAAAGAAGAACAAAGTCTCTGAGGACACCCTCCTTCCCTCTTAACAAACACTCTGGCAATCAAGACCCCTGCTGCTCTGACTGGACAAACACTCATTAAAAATTTGCTGGATTGCAGGAGACAAAAAATATTGCAGAAATAACTAACAGAACAATTTAATTTTGTTGGATTTTTTAAAAAAGTACATATGGATGCAAAGGCATGCCTCTCAAAAAGCCATTATGCCTTCTGTAATTTCTTTCAAGGTTTTTGCTTTTATAAACTATTTACTTTTCAAGACTATTATGATCTACAAAAGTAATTGCACTGGAGCCATTCTAATGGCCGGCCAGACATTAAATTCACCACAAATGAATTTACTCATTCAGCTTCTTCAGGGAAGGACAACAAAGCAGTAAGTTTAATTTATGATATACTCTGACTTATTTGGTACAATGTAACTGATGACCTTACACTGACCCAAAACCCCCTATACCTGCAATATATTATACTCCAGTTTCATGCCCAAAGGAGTTTTTTAGGAGTTCTTTGTAATTACAGGCTAAGGGCAGAAAGCCCCAGTGCTCCTGACACTGCAGCTCCCTCACTGGAGCTCTCTGACCTCACACAGTTTTACCCCAGGAACTTGCAGATACTCCAAGTCTTCCCAAATTTAATCCACATCAGGTCTGTTAATTCTGTAAATTCTGCATTAAACTCAATGATTCAACTGTGGTAGTCTCTACTTTAGAACAGAAAGCATTAAGGACTGAATCTGAATTTAAAGAAACGCTTCTGTCATTTACTTTGATCATTAAAAATTAGTCTTCAGCCTGAATTTACTCTAAGGTTAAAACCTTTGCATCTCACTATGCTTCTATCTAATGAACATACAACTATTCCTCACTCATTTAAACACAGGCAAAGGACATTAAAATCAGCTTTTAACCTGCTTCTTTTAATTAAAAAAACCAAACAGACTTCAAGTCTCTGATTTTAAGAGACATTGCTAGTCACGATGTCTAAGCCCTAGGTAACCTGGGACATCAGCACAGCAAACAAAAACATTTGACAAAAATCAAGCCTGATATCACAGCTTCACCCTGAAGAAAAAAGCTTCACAAACAATGCCTTGCATAGCAAGTACATGGCTTCTCATCTGCCACTGGCCTGACAGCATGGATTAGGAGAAAACCAGGGTAGATGAAGAGCCTGACTTGGATTTATTTTATTTTTCCCTGCTGGCATTCCAAAGCCAATGCCAGTGTTGGAAAGACTGAGTTCTCTACTGACCAATATTTCCTCAGTAAAACAGATAACTAGATTTTGATCACTGAGTGTTCACACTGGGGGAAACACAGCAGCCAGAAACACAGGAACCCCTCACCTGAAATAAATCAGATTGTTGGCCTTTGCCAACAGCCACTCCTTAATTGTAATCAAGGACATCAGCATTAACAGCTGATGTTCTCTTCCTAACAGCAGCACCTGCAAAGGTATCCATTCACCCAGTACCTGCTTTAAAGCCACAGATGTAACAATGCAGAACTAGCTTGAGCAAAAATTAAAATAGTTAATGAATAGTTAAATTAATTAAAATTCCAGTTTGCAACAGTGTGGGAATTCCCACTGCACAGTTAGCACTGGCAATGAACCCAAAATAAAAATATCCCACTTTGCTTGCAGCATTTCTAAGTGTGAGAAAATTAAAGTCAAAACCTAAGGAAGGAGAGTAAAAAAAATATTCATTT
Organism: Toxostoma redivivum; assembly: GCA_013397375.1. Classification (NCBI taxonomy): domain Eukaryota; kingdom Metazoa; phylum Chordata; class Aves; order Passeriformes; family Mimidae; genus Toxostoma; species Toxostoma redivivum. The sequence continues at coordinate 772,574 of VXBI01013605.1, forward strand.
GCTGTTACTGTTGGTTTTAACCTGACCTGGGAAACAAACAATCCTTTTCTGCTCCTTAGGTATGACATAAGTTATCTCTTATTTTTGCATGGTTTCATTACTAACAATTTTTCTTCCTGTTTAGTAAGCAACCAAACAGTGACAAGCTTTTGTACAGCATCTAAGGTTTCCTAAATGCCATGTTTATAAATATAACTGCAGATACAAATTATTCTTGCCACCTGTCCCTTAAAATGCTAGGCTGCCCTTTAAATGTTTATTTTACCTGAAGTTCATCCATGTTGTGGAAGTTAATGAGCTCCTGAAACGGCATCATAAATATCTCCCCCTCTGCAGCATTTCTTTGCTATAGGAAGTGTCTGGGGAGCCCCTATAAAGATCAGGCAAATATGCTAAGAGCCACAACCTTTTGCCAATTTGTGCACCTCAAAAACAGAGTGGGATTCTGTGCAGCAGCTGTGTGCAAGGGGAGCTGGCACACACATAACAGAAGTGACATTTCTGTCCCATGCTTTAAATACAAACAATAATAAGAGAGCAGAAGGACATTTTAATTCTGCCTGTGGCCAGGAGCCCAGCCTTGTGCAGGGATTTCTCAGGAGCACACCTTTAGAATTCCATGAATCTGTACATGAATCAGGTCTCAGCACTGCTTTGCAGCAGACATCAAAATCCAGACTGGGTTTTTTACTGTGTGTAAACCCCTCTAGGTCAGCTAATTGCCCTCACTTTCCTCAGTTCTGGAACAAAACCACCGAGACACATTTTGCTTTTAGGTTTTATCTCTGCAGTCATATTCCTTTCAGTGCTATCACATGGGAATAATTACACTGGGATTCAGTTCAGTGGATAGGAATCCTGAGATTTTTTATTTTTCCTGTGAAGAGCTGTCAAGGGAAACTAATTGTGAAGAACTGTTTTGATAACATGCTTTTAATGGGAATAATGATTACAATTTTAGACTTTTTTTTCTTCTTTTTTTTTTAATTCCAGCTTTCCCAGACATCTTTCCTGTAGGCTTCTGGAGAAGATGGACGTAATGCTCACTGTGTGAGGAAGCCTCCAAGAGGAGCACGGGACTAAGCTTCTTCCCCTCTACAGAGTATAAAAAGAAGCAAATAGATTTGCTAAAGCACAGCCAGAGAAGGGAAACAGGAGAGTTGCACAGCCACCAGTGACAGGAATCTATCCATTTCAAATAACAACAGCTTAAATTCAGAGCTTCCACTGCAACCCCTGTATGAGTTAATTCTGTAATACACAGAAAATAAAAGTGGGGTGTGCATTCATGTGAGGCTGTGTGAAATGGGGGGAATAAATGCAGATAGCTCAACCTGTGAAATGTGATCTCTGTCTACTTTTAAGAGCATTTACAGAAGGGCAGTTGAGGATTCAGTATTAAATTAGCAGGTCTAGATAGGCACACTAGATTTGACATCCCTGCTTGTACAGTGGTAACTCCTGAACGTACTCAGCCCAACTTCAGTCCAAGACTGCTTAGAATTTATTAGGAAAGAGAATAAATTAAAAGTAGTCCAACTTGCCACTGCTAACCCATCATTTGACCCTGAATTTGAAGCCTTTTCCACAGACCACCATGAAATATCATTACAGTGCTTTAGGTAAAACATCCCCCCACAATATATCCAGGGAACTGCAAGGGAAGCCCAGGCAGAAGGATTCCTGGCACTTACCATTGAAGTTTTCCTGCCCAAGCCCACAGGATGCTGCTGGTGAGGAGCAGGTCCTGCACTGCTCCCTTCCCTCCAGTGCTGCTCAGTTGGGTCCAGCTGGCTGCAATCTGCTGCCCAGCAGATTAAATCACCCCTCACTGCTCACCTGGGGATAGTTCCATCCTTACTAACTAATGCAGTCTCTGCTGAAAGCACAGAAGTTTCAGAACAACAAGTAGGAAAAGGGTATATTCAAGCTACAAAAAGTTCACTCTTCCTCATGACACTTTGGCTAAATTTTCCTTGAGATCAGTGTAATCCTTGTTTTAATTTAGATCTGGTTAGAAACAGTTAACAGCAGAGGAATGATGTTGTTGAAAAATGCACTCTGCTCTTTTGTAAGGTAAAAGTAAGTTTTACTGTGAGGGGCTCTATAAATAAATCCTGGAGACCCTCTTAAGCCCCCTCTCAAGTGCATTTTGTAGAACCTGAGTAAGGGCAAGATGCAGAACCAATCTGGTCTGTCAGCCTCTGCTGTGAACAACACTTGAGTGTTCATCCTCTGCAGTTTGGAGCATTTCACAGAGGTCACTGTCCCCACGGTGTCCTTCCCACGTAGCTCACATCGCTTGCTAGGGATCTGCCCACACTGTTTCTCATGTTTTACATTCCATGTAACATGTTAATTCAGAAAAGCAACAAAAAAATAATAAAAAGATGTATTCTGAGTAGGCACTTCACGTTGCAAGCTGCTTTTTCTTAGTGACAGTTCCTCTTAGCTGGTATTTTCACTTCTAACACTGCTGCCAAATCACTGACAAGGACTTGCAGGAAAGGATAACTAAACAGAGAGGCATATGTTGAAATCATACCACATCTTGTGTTACTTTTTGTGACTTCCCAGACTGAGGGAAGACTTCAAGAATACAAAATTGTTCTGATAATTGTTCTACATGATTAAAAGAAGCCAGCTTTAAGGTGCCAGGTGGTATCACAGATGCACAGAACAGGGCAGGCTGGAAGGGATCAGAGGGGAGGAACATCTGGCCCAACATCCCAGCCCCGGGGCACAGGGCTGTGTCCAGAGGCTCTGGAGTAGCTGCAGTGAGGGAACCTCCCCATCCTCTCTGGGCAGCCTGCTCCAGTGCATGGTCAATGCACAGGGAAGAAGTTCTGCCTCATGCTCAGGTGGAGCCCCCTGTGCACCAATTTCTGCCCACTGCCTCCTGTGCCATTGCTCAGCATCACCAAACAGAGCCTGGCCCATGCTCTGACCCTCCCTGCAGACCCTGCAGACAGGGGTGAGCCCTGTGCACACTGCTGCAGCCAGCACAGCTCACAGAATCTCCTCTTAACCTCTTCAAAATGGGGGGGAAGCCACAAAGCAAACCTCGTGTGGCAGAAGGGTAATTAGAGTGAGGGTAATTAGAGAGCAGGGAGTAGCAGTTACACACAGTTACAGCCAGCAAAAGTGCTCAGCTCTATCTCAAGATGAAAATCAGTAAATATTTCCCTAGATCAAGGCAGGCCTAGATCAAACCTCATTATTCAAGCACCTTTATTTCAGTATCTATAACAAGTTCCTTCCTGCAGTGCTGCTACCAGGGGTTACCCAGACCATCCACAGTTTTTGTTGAGAGGTGTGTCTGGAGGGGTTCCAGTACCTGGGTTTGAAGCTTTTCCAACCTTTTCCAAGCTCACTCATCTCATCTGAAATATCAGATGACAACACTGGAGTGCCACAATAATGTCTGGGGGTTTTTCAAAGAATTGTGGCATCCTTTCCTGCTGGAGTTCAGAATGCAAGAAATTCTCACAGCATTGGGCCTGAACTGAGGTCTTGGGAAAAGCTTCCAAGCTTAGGAACCCCCAGGATCACACTGGCACTGGAACAGGAGCAGGGAGGAACACCCCTGAGTGCAAATCCTGCCCCTGGAACCCCCAGGATCACACATCAGTGCTCCCAGGCTCATTACTAATATCAGCCTAAGGCAAATGGAATGACATCACCTGTATTCTCCTGCAGACCTGCCTGGCTCGTGACTTGTTTTGCTGTTATTTGTAAAATTTAATGTACATTTAGATGAAATCTGTATGAAGTCATCACACAGCAAAATCTCAAGCAGGTTGGAGCAGGCTGCACAGGCATTCATCTTCCCTAGAGGAAACCTTTTAGGTGCATGGAGCTTTATCTTCCCCTCTGTAGTGAAATCTCACAAAAAAAAAAAAA
>VXBI01013605.1:776522-813339 GCA_013397375.1 Toxostoma redivivum
AAAAAAAAAAAAAAAAAACACAAAACAATAACAACAACAAAAAAAAAAACCCCAACAGTTTTATTTGTTTTCTGGCTGATCTTTTTAGCAAATACATTTTCAACCTTCGTGTCAGAGTGCAGGTTATATGAAACCAGTATGTGAAGAAATGCAATTCTGAGAAACAAGGAATACTAAAAACCAAAGCTATAAAAAAGTCATTTTAAAGAACAGTCTAACAACACCTAGGAGAGACTGAATCTTAACTTCATTTACTCTTCACTCCTAAGCTTTAAAGACATTTGAGACACATAGCTCTGACAGAGAAATTCAGAGTACCTAGTGTGTATTCAAGAGCCACTGAAACAAGAATATCATTTTTATGTAAAATAAAGCATCACCAAAAAAGTCACACTGACGAGTGAGTCACCCTCTTCTGCATGCCACCTTTAGCTATCAATGCTACCATTGGTTATATAAGTAAAGTTATTTATGCATAATGCTAAGAAATTCATTTAAATTAGTGTCTCTGAGCAAAATGTGGACAGGTACAGGTCAGATGCACATGACACAGGGAAGTGACCAGAAAAGCCCAGATAAAATTGTTTCTACCTGAGCTATTTTCACAAGTCAATGTGACTGGATCAGGGCTGTGCATTTTTGGTGTCTGTTAGCCAGGCTATCACATTTGCACAACAGATCACTGATTCCAAGAAGAGCTGGCAGAAGGAATGCTGGGCTTTGGAAGTGTTTGTCCAGCATGGTGAGGAGCAGGTCATGCTGATGGGAGGGGAAATGGAAAAGCACAGGCAGCATTAAACACTGAGACTACAGCTAAATCCATGGGGTGAAAATGGCTGAAGTTTCAGAAGGGAATGGAAAACATCATCATGTGTGCTTACCCTGCTCTTGTTTATGGCTGCTGCTCAAGGCAGGACATCTTCCATTTGATCCAGCACTGTTAGGTAAGAAAATGTGGTGTAACAGGAAAACAGACTGGAGAGATGCTACAAAGAGCCCCACACCACTGCCTGGTGAAGGTGCACTCCACGTGGAAAACAACATTTGGTTCAAATTCACTTTCACATCAGTGAAACTCAGTGGCAACACAACAAACCTCAGCTGGCCTGAGTCCTTCACCATCTGAAGTGACAGAAAGGAGAGCTCTGTGGGCTGAAGGGATGGTTGGAAAGAATTGTGCACATTGTCAGGCCAATAATAAAGCAATAAATCTGATTTTGCCCACATTCTCTGGTGTCCTCCTGCCCACCCACGTGCTTGTTTCATTTGCACACCACCACTGCTTGTGGTGCAAATCATGCAAGGCAGGAACCCTGCTGATGTCAGGGAGCATCCAGTGCAAGCTCTGGCCTCTCCCAGAACAGAAGTGGTAGGGAGGAGGACAGGGGAGCAGCTGAGGGCAGTGATGGCATGTCAGCAATCCTGATTCTCTGACAGCAGCAGGACCAGCTGTGCAGGAGCTTTCACCTCTGACACGTGGCTACATAACTCACATTTTAGTCCTCTCTTAAAATTCACTTCCTCCCAAAGGCAATTTGTTCATGCTCTGCAGCTTCACCATGTTAACAAATATCAGCTGCATAATGAAGTCCAAGTTTGGCATTTATTTTCAACAGAATGCTCATCATCTCCAGCAACATCCCCATTTTCCTCCTGTTCACTTCTCTCTTCCATGGCTCTTGTTGATCCACTTTGGCTTCAGCCTGAGATCCAGCAGAAAAGCTCTCCTATTCCTGTCTGTGAAGGAAACTGAAGAGCTGAGCCACAGTTAATTCATTTTAATTCATGTAAATGTGCAGAAGGCAGTGAAAGTGGCACAGTAGCTGGGCATCACTGTAACACATGGGGAGCTTTGCTGCCACTTCAAATGAGGATTCTTTTCCTTTTGGCAGCCCTGTGTTCACAGCACTTCTAGCTTCAATATTCTGCAGTTTGGTTTACTGCTCACAGAAGAGTCCAGGTTTAGTGCTCCCTCAGATCTCGCTCTGACTTAGCATTTTTATATCCCAAGAAACAGGTACAAATATTAGCTAGGGAACAACAGTGTTTTGTCTCTGACCAGAACTTTAAAAGACAATTTACAGCAGATACACCATGGTGGTCTCCCTTAAAGCACATCACAGGAAAACTCTGTTTTTAGGGGCTGAGGAAAAGGAAAATCTTGCTGTGTGTCTTGGTTGCCAGTATAATATACTGAAGATTAAAAGTAACACCCTTCAAAATTTAGCTACTTAGACAACATTGTTGATGCCACATCTCTACTTGCTTTGGAGATATTCTTAGAAAGTTAGAGAAGTGCCAATTTGCCTAATTTCTTATATATCATAGCAAAAATTAAGGACTCCTTTAACCTCATCTGTCTTTGCAAAGCTATGTCAATTCACACTGACTAAATTTGAATTACAACTCAGTACTGCACTCTCATATAGCTCTCAGATTTCTGAACTGATTTTCTTATGAATATTTTCAGAATTTCATGGAGTTTCTGGGCCTTATTATTCTTCACAACTCCTCTGTGCCATATCACTTGGATATTATCAAGTAGAATTAGATTCCAGCAGCTTTCCATTACTGTAGCATCACAATATGGTCCCAGAATTGGTGTTACTGACCCCATTCTCCAGGTAAAATCAAATGAGAGTTGCATAGCAGTGAGGAGTTAGGCTCTCAATCTCAGGGTAACAAAAAAATAAACCATATTCCCTTTGTCTTTCTAACCCTGAGATATGTGTACAAGTAATTTTTTGGAGCAGATCCCTCAGAAAACCATTCTCCAAACCTCCAGCATACAAGGTCTGAAAAATAACATGGCTAAAGAGAACTTGTCTGGTTTGCCTCCCAAACACAATGTGCTCTTGTTTTTCTTCACTCCCACTCTAGTTCCACACAAAACCTTTTCTTTCTAGCAGCACAAAAGTGAGTACATCTTCTTCTGCCATACATGGAATTTTTAGCATACCTTTAAGTTAATAAGAGAGCAGAAGGGGGAGTATTACATGGCCTGTTCATTATTGCCAGCTTTTAACTTGCTGCTCCTGTTCTGAACATCCTGCATACACCTGCCTGAAGTAAGTGCAAAAAACCACAGGAGGAAAAAATTTGCTTCTTTTCAAGTCTGTCCTCATACAACCAATTTGTAACATGAAAAAGAAGATTTTTTTAAAAGCAAAAGGAGATGTCTGCCATTGGGAAGCAAGAAGTACCCAGGTGGTCAGACTAAGCAATACTCATTTATGAAAAGCTGGCTAATACAGTGAGAAGAGCTGTTTGTCCCATGAAGGAAATGACAAACAAAGCTTTCCAAGCAGCCTTATTAAAGCTCCCAAATGTCTGAGGGAAAATGACAGCAAGGGGCTTAAAACCAGGAAAAGGTGAGAGGATTACAGATATATACAGATATTTACAGATTACTGACTACTTGAAGGTTATCACTATTTCCCAAAGAAAGCTCCTCATCTCACTTCATTTAGTGGCACCCATGACCAAAAGCAGGAAGAAATAAACCAAACTCTGGGAATTTACAAATCACTTCAGCAGCACAAGGCACCTTCACCACCAGGAGCTGTGAATTTACAAACAGACTCCATTTACCCTGTGTGTGGGAACACTGGGAAAAGAGTGAGCTCTGCAAAATCCTTATGACAATGCAGAAGTCAAGAATGAATTCAGAGCATAATGAAGCCACAAAAAAATTCCAAGATCACAGTAATTGCATTTACTTGAAACAGCTGCTGCCAAGCTCCTCAGCTTGAAATTAAAAACCAATAATAAGAAATTATTAGGAAACTCAGAAAGGAAAATTCTCATGGTTTAGGATAATTTTATGTTATTAGGGTAATTTTAAGACTCATTTGTTGCCTACAACATAATCTTGAGCAGTGTCATTCCACATATTTTGTTGTAAGGGAAGAACAGGAATAACAGGTGAGGAAAGACGTGAATACTGAACTTGTCAAAACTTTTTTTTTCCCTCAAAGCAACGAAAAAAAAATTATTTCAGAAAAATACGGGATTGAGCCAACAAATATAGCATTTGCATAATAAGTCCCAGCAGGCTACACACTACAGAGAAAATTACTATAGGGAAATACTCCATATAGATGATAATTTTTCTGGCTTCTCTCTACAGAGTAACTCAAGAGTAGAGATGCATAAAAGTTGTCATTATTCATAGAAATTATGTATATACATCTCCACAGATGAAAAGAAACACAAAGAAATACCTGACAAAAATGTGTATATTATTTAAAAAAATTATGTTTATATTAATATAATCTAATATCTGTGTATTACAACAATGATGCAAGATATGTATTAAAATTATATGTAAATATTTAGAAACACACAATGTATTGGTGTATTATATATTAAATATAAAGAAAATCTGTGAAAATTGATGTGAAATTGCCAAGGGATGTGCTGAGGAGCAGGGCTGAGCCCAGCTGAGCCAGGCTTAGTGAGGCTCACACCTCAGGCTGCCAGTGCTCCCTGCTCTGCCAGAGCTGCAAGGCTCAGCCAGGAACTGGGTGAGAGTTTCATCAACCCTAATTCAGAAAGGATTTCAGCTCGTGCTCTGCTTCAGCTCACACAGTTACATAAGCAGCTTTGTCAATATGCTGGAAAGATTTGTGCCTTGCAAAGGTTCCTGTTGCATTTCCAGTCAGAGGGGAACTGGGACAGAGACAAACACTGCCCACTGTGTAGGGAAGGAGCTCCCAGAGGAGACAAGCACTGGGGAGCAGTTTGGGATGGAGAGGAAGTGAACTCCCAAACTCACAATGGGAAAATAAAACACACGTGCTGCTTCCCCCAGAGATGCCAGCAATTGCTCTGTTGACTGAAATGAGGGGGTTATGAAAATAACTTTGTAAAGTTTTTAGTTAGAGCTGCTATCAATTTCTGCAATAACTGGCTGTTCACCTTAAACCACAGAAGTGTTTCAGGCAGCTGATGGACTGAAAAAGCATACAGAACAAAAAAGCCCTATGATATTCTCAGCTTGCATTGGTTTGCATGTCTCAGAAGCATTAAACTAAGCAGAAGCATCTGAGGAAAAGCTCTGGACTCCTCTGACATCATGATCTGCTCACCTTCTTTTCCATCCCCAGAGCATCCCCTGCCCCACAGAGCTGCTGTCTCACCATCACTGAGGGGGAGAAGGATCCATCTCAACTTCAGCACGTGTTACTGGAGTTTGTACAACAAAAATCAACATCTAAGTTCTCCATCTCTCACTTGTTCAAGGTGCTGTTTATTCCAGGAGCTGGATTCTGCCTGTCCTGTGTTACACAGACAAGGAAAACAGGCAAGAGCTCTGGACAAACCTTTCCAGTGGAATTAGGTGAGATATAGTGTCAAGTCAAATAACTTTGATGCTCAATATATATATAAATATTCAAATCCATAATTCTCTCTCACACAGGTTGTTTAAAAGTTATTTTGAGTAGGAGAGGAGTACTTGTACTGTTCCATGGAAACTCATACACACAGGGTTTGCTCAATGGGAGAGAGGTCTGGAGCAGAATTGTGTAAGTAGGTTCTGTTAAAAGTGAAAAAAAAATACCTGAAAATATTATTTATATAAATTCAAACTATAGGAGCTGAATCAGGATTCAAACTTTGGCACATCTGAAACACACAGCACTGCTATTTCTGGTTACCAAGTGCTGCTGGTGCTGTGCACATTTTCACACACCTGTGGAAGACCCAGGTTTATTAACTCCCACAGAGCCTGGTTAGGACAGGAGCACTCACAGCAGTCTGCCTTGCAGTTTCACATTGCTGCCTTCCAAAACTGACAGGTGTGCAGAACAACCTGGCCTGCCTCTCACCTGGGCTGGGATGTGCTGCAGGAGCACATCACCCTTACAAAATGCAGGAGCACATTCATGATGGGGCACTGCAGGATTATTTCTCAAAATGTAAAAGACACTTTTTTCTTTTTTTAATTGTAAGTGAATCAATATCCACATACTTTTAATTTTAAATTAACTTTTTAATTTTAAATTAACACTCTCACTCTCCAGTGCTGGTCATAACACAGCTCCTGATGACCACAAAAAGATTTGCCTGTAGCATGCAGCAAAATCCAATTTAATCATTACATCCTTCCTGCTCTTTTCCAAGCAGAACCAGATTGAGCAGAACTTCTGAGCAGACTTGAGGGGTCTGAGTGAAAACACAGAACTGAGAGAGCAGGCTGGAGCTAACCAGGGTAATGGCACACCAGTGAGTCCTCCCAGGATATCACATAAGAATTGAGCATTCTCTCATGAAACAAACCAAAATTGTACAGGTGGGGATTTCAGACAGAGAGATCAAGGACTTTAAAATCTATGGCAGACTTTAGGAGTCTGTGGCAGAACACACATGCAAACCTGAACACAGCCTGTCATCTCTTGAACCAGTCTTTGGGGCTGTTTCTGGATCTTTGAAATTCTTCAGAGGAAGGGGGAAGAAAACAGGACTTGCCTGGATACCTCTGAGAAAAACAGAATGACAGGTAAGGCAGCTGAGGAAGTATTAGCAAATCCTGAGAGCAAAGGTAAAGCAAGAAAAAGTGCACATTACTGTGAGCCTTAGAAGAGTCTGGATTTAACTCAGAGAAAAGAAGGCAGAGTTCCTAGTCAATGTAATGAAACGCTGCACTAACTGAACTGCAAAGCCAATTGCTTTGAAAATTGGTTTCTGGTCACACCAAATCACACTAAACATGCATTTCACCATGGGATGAAGTTCAGGCGCTTAATCTGCAAAGCAATGCCATTTTTTGATGTTATGTCTGTGCACTGTGCACTCAATTTTAACACATTTTTACTGCATTGAAAGGTAGCACAAAAGGAGAGTAACACCTTGAAAAACTAATGTGCTCAAAATGCATGAGTAAAATATCTTCAGAGAGGAACAAAGCTTTGACTGCATTTTAATTTCAATATTCCTCTGTGACCTGTGGTTTCAGCCACATGGACATATTCCAGCTGTAAGATGTAGCTTATTAGTAGCAATCTACTCCTGTGCTAAAAAGGAGAATAAAAGAAATCTGCTAGTAGTAAGTAACTATGAGAGAAGAGCTGGTAAGAAAAAATACAAATCTTCAGATTAAAAAGATGAGGAAGTAAACTCTTATTTCATAACAAGAAAAGATGTTTCTCAGAATGCCACAGTGTTAATGGAAGTTTTAGGATACCAGGATTTTGGTGGAAGAAGCCTGACAAGGAAGTGGGAGTTGATCACTGAGCTGTGGAAGATGGAGTTTGGGGCATGGCACCATTTAGTAAGGCACCAGGAGTCAGGTTTTCCCTTGATGTAGTGCAGCCTCTGGGATCAAGCTGTTTGAATTTCCTCTCAGCAATGTTAGCCTCAGTGCTGACTGGTGTCACAGCTATTCTGAACGAGGGATCAGCAGTGCCCAGAGATAACAGCAGTGCAGAATAAACACCTGCCAGCTGAACTGACAGCTCTCAAAGAGCCTCTGGACACCAATCCCACAAGAGCCAGCAGCAGCTGGGTTAAGCTCAGGCTCACGAATTGACCAAGTGAAGAGCTACCTCTCTCAGCCTGAAGGCTCACTGCCAGCAGGGCTCAGCAAAGCAAATTATAGATGACCAAATTCCTGCAGCTTGCAAGGGATTTTTCACATAAACTCAGTCAGAACCTCCAAATCACGCCCTAATTTTAATTAATGCACACATCCTGTCAGCTATCCCAGTATCCAAAGAGCAGTCAGGATACAGGCACCACAATATTATTGTTGCATCAGCAGCCTCCAGCATCACCACGGCTTTCCTAAGGCAAATGTGAAGTGGTGTCACTTGTTGATCCCATGTAACATTACAGCCAAGCTAAGCAGTGACAAGTATGGATTTCCTGTGTCAATCTCAAAATACACCAGCTTGTGAATCCACAGAGAAGTGCAGAACTCAAATTAATAACCTTTCAGTGCTATTGAGTCAATTGGTGCAACACAGTCACATTCCCATGCAGTGAATCCAACTGCTCTGAACTCCCCCTTAGCATTTTTAAGTAAATAAACAGTGACATCAAATAAAAGAAAAAAAAAACCAGTTTGAACTAAATTAGCAAGTCTTCCAAATAATCCTAACATGGAAGTGGCAGGATTAGGGCAGCACTCCCTACCCTTTAATCCTCTTTGTTAATAGTTCCTTCACCACAGGTAAAATGAGGCCCCACTTCTTCAATTGACTCTTTTCTGAGAGACCACTCACTATCTACTTAAATATTTATTCAAAGCTATTAAGTTTTGCAATGGTAAAAGGGTTAGAGGGCAGCAGAGAAGTCAGTAGAGAAGTCAGAAGGTCCTGGGGCAAAATTCAAATATCCCAGAAATTACTACTGAAGTAAGATGAATGTACAAAGAAATAATTCCTTTAAGCCAAAAAATGTCATTTTGTGTATCTTTTTAAACAAATCAAGTTTTTAATTAGATACTGGCCTCTTCTGTTTCTTCATTATTCCCTCATATCCTTTAGATTGTAAAATTATTTTTGTTGTTGTTTAAAAAAACCTAAAAATTAGTTTTTTTACAAACCTAATTTGTAACCTAACACTGCCAGCTCCACAACTAAGCCATGTCTCTGTGGATGCAAGGAGATGTAAAGCCAGTCAGTGCAGTGACACTGGGCCTGGGACACTGTAGAGATGTGCAAGCCAGGAAACAAAGGATTTCTTCATATGGAAACAAGCAAGAGACAATGCAGAGCAGATAGGGAATTTCCCAGCAAAGATGTTTAAAAACCCAAAATAGTTTTCTTGGGTTCCTCTATGATAGACATTTAAATGGATAATAATAATAATGATACTAACAACCAAAAAGCAAGACTGAGCAGCCTGAAACCTTTCCTCCCTCCCAGACTTCAGCCCACCAGGTGGCAAAAGAAATTCCTCATCAGGAATCCCAACCACCAGGGTCATGGAACATGAACCTTCTTAGGGACAGCAGGGTTTTGTCACTCTGCTCATCAAGCCAAAGGCAATTTCACTGCTGACTTTATTTAATCTGGCAACATAAAAAAAGCATGACTGGAGAAGTGCAGAGCCTTCCTTGCTCTTGCTGCCCATCCATAATGAGTGGAGCTGAGCTGGAACTCCACCCAGAAAGGACTGAGCAGGGAATGTGCAATTTCCTGATGTGAGCAGAGCAGAAGGTGATTATTTCAGCCCACCCCATGCCCCTGGGCTCCTCTAGCACAGGGACAGTGCTGCACACCCCCCTTCATGAACAGAAATGCCCCAGCAAGGGTCTTCACTGGGGACATGGGGAGGAGCTCACCCAGCTGTTCAAACATCCCTACGTGATGGTTTTAAAAACTTCCTTCTGCTCTGCACATGGGTTGATTCTGGTATATCAATCAGGACTCAAAAGAAATGCTGGGTAATGTGGGCAAAACACAGAGCTGTTTTAGAAACCTGAGGTAATTTCATTAAGAACAGCTCCCATTTATTTATAAAAGTATACACGCAGAACAAAGTCCTAAATAGAAAAACAAATGTTGCTGTGCTATTACTGGCTGCTTTTTATGGCTCAGTTACAGCAGCCAAAAATCTCCACTGGAAGGGTGTAACAACATCAACAATAAAAACCCTACACAGAAAAAAACATTCTGTGCTTCTAATAGGTTGCTATGGAAATATTTTTCCTTTTTTAATATTGAAGCAGCTTCACACACCCAAGCAGAACACTGGCTGCTCAGACATTAGTTTGAGAAGCTCCCTCCAGTTACAGGATGGTGACAGGCTAAAGCCCTCATTAAAAAAAAAATCCCCCAAAATAAGTAAGTATAAGCAAATACAAGTCTAAATTGCCAACTGGAAAAATAAAGCAGGTGAAGCCATAAGTTACATCCCAGAAAAAATGGAATTTCATCAGTCAGAGAAGTTCTGCAGTTTGCTATGAATCTATGAATTTCACAGAAAATAATTTCTCAGCTCAGTGTAAAATGTGCATTTCAAGGTCAGGTTCTCAACAAAAAAAAAAAAGGAAAATCAGATAACTCACCTTGGCATGAATCATTTCTTTGACTGAGAGTACTTCAGCAATGCTCAGATACATGCAGAAGATTTAGAAGGCAATAGCAAAAGAAGCCCAGGTCAGCAGGATTTCACAACTCAAAGGGGCAGGGATGTGAGAGCAGTTAAATGCACCAGCCCAGAGTGCAGGGACCCTGAATCTGCAGCACTGCCACAGGCACAGAGCTGCCCCATCCACCTCTGTCCCCAGCAGGAAAAGGGCCCTAAGCAGCACCTCCCATTGCAGGGGAAGGATGTGGGCTGGTTTGGAAATGCTTCCTGAAATTTTTACCTGGTTGCTGGTTGAACACAAACCAAACACATTTCCTGCACTGGCAAACCCCAACACACACTCATGTAGCAAAGCAAGACCAGAAAATCTGGGATTACCTTTAACTGGAGACATCTCTGCTTTAAAATTCTGCTCCAGGCCTCTGTGCTAATTCCACCAGAAGATTTTTTTTCATAAACATATCTCTCACAGGCCAGCCCTGCTATTTTATGACCAACAAAGAAACCAAATCCCAGTCTCAGTCCTGCAAGTTGAATTCCTTTCAGGTACTGAGCAGCTTTCTCATCAGTCTCTTTGTGCCTTTCATACAATGGGGTTGTACTAATAACTATACATGGTTCATAGAGTAACTGTTTATTCTGTAAATACTGTTTATCCTCACAAATATCATTTGTTTGCACCCCAGACTGACTGTTAGGCTGAAACAGTATTTTTCACTGGATAAAAAAAATTCTAATAAATTTGAATGAAGAATAAATAAACTGTTTGATACTACAGCTGTCAGCAGCTCTTGGCTGCAGTACAAAAGTTTGTCTAGTCCTAATTCTTTAACTATCCTTATTTTAAAAAGATTATTCTATATAATATATAGAATATATCATTCTATAATCTTGAATAACAGGTTTCAGCACTCACAGTAAACTTTACAATGATTCCATGGACTAATGTTATACAATTTATTCCATGGTTCCCAGCTGAAACAAAATTATTTGCTAAGCATTTAAATTTAAGAGTTTCACTCTACTGCCTGTAGAGTACAGTTGTGTGAAAACACAAATTTTATGTGGTGGTGACCAGATGTAAGAGGATTTGTAAGGTAACTGAGAGGAACTGGAACATTCAGTGATATATCCAGAAGCAGATATTTTAATTTAGGGAATTCCAAACCAAAGATGTACTGGACAATTCTGTTTTTTCTCCTGTTAATTATTCAGAGATGCCAGTATAATATCAGCCCTAATTTACATCTGACTTAAAATGAACTTATGCTCCCAAATTCAATGTATGCATATGACAGGAAGGGATCCTCAACTCAGAAATTCAAAGTAGTACAAAGCTTTTCTTCTACTTTACAATTCAAATCACTTAACCTACACTTAATTTGCAATTTAATTGTTCACTGCTTAATAAATTTTAGATCATTCTGTTTTGAATGTTTATAAATAAAATATTGATTAGCCTATACAAGAGGAAGCATTTGTTAGGTTTAGTGCTGTACAACCTCCCAGTTATACAGAAAGATTATTCATATTTATGTGCAACTTCCATCCACCTCATGAAAAGAGACTGCTTTAAAACTACAAATTACAAGGTCAGTCTTTGGGGATGACAGTGATATTTTAATTACAAGATTTGCAAGACCAGTCTAAGAAGTCCAAGCACAAAGCCAGGAGATGCAGGTTTCAAAGAAAACTCTAAGATCCTGGCTGTTGTTAAAGTTGTTAATGAGCCTGAAGCCTTGGGTACAATCTAGGTATTGCAGCATGTAGAGATTAAACTGATTTGCACTCTAGCAATACCAAATATTGGCAGACACTAACTGGGGACATTTGCTTTATTTTTTAAATTTATTATTTACAAGCAAGATTAGGACCCAAGGTTTTATTTTTGTGCAGACAGTCTTAGCTGCCAGAAGAAAAGTGCCAATTTAGTTAGTAAGAATAACAGTGATATTTTGAGAACAAATTTCCTTTAAAAATATGTAGCCATACCTTTCTTCCCCTTGGCTTCATTAATAATCAATACCATAAAAATATTCACATCTCTCAGGCTTTGAATTATTTCCTCAGAGAAGCCACATTCTTCCCAAGCCCACTCTGTAAATGGGAAGGATTTGATTTTCCAGTTTGCCAAAACAAAGCTGATTTTCTGAGCTCACACCTTCTTGCAGGTGCAGGCAGGTTGGTTGTTTAACCAGGTGAGGCTCTGGAAAGGGCAGGGGTTTGGAGCTAGAGCTGCTTTTCCTGTGTCCATTCATTATATTCAAACATCAGCTGGAAACTCAGAATTTGTACTTGTTTCTCAGGTGTTGCTGGGATCAAAATTTCAAGGGCTTATCATCCATGAATATCTGCAGGCACTGACAGCCAGCAGCAGGACTGAGCAGAAGGGTGAAGAAGAGAAGCAGGAGGAAAAGTGCAGGAGACATTAATCCACAGCAAACCCCACGGGACAAGGTCAGCACATCGGTCACTGCCTGGCTGAGGTGAGAAACTCAATAAAGTCAGAGCCCTGGAAATCTCCTGATGAATCCTGGGAACATCTTTCATTTCAATAACAACTTTTATGGCTGGCAGAAGGTAAAACACTTTGTGATAAGCAGCTCTTGGAAAGTCCCAGACAACTGCAGCTGCCAGCCTCAAAAAAAACCAAAAAAAACCCCAGAAATAGCTGTTGCCTTGAAATGTCTACCAAGATTTGGCAATTCAGAAGATTTTCCTAGAAAAGCCCCAGCTGTGCAGATTAACTTTTTATCTCAAACTGTTTACTTGTATGACAATACTCCCAGGAGTCCCTGTGCCATTTTGGGACAGTTTTATTCTGTCACATATAGCCACAGAGGTGAAGAGTAGCTGCTCTTCCTTAATGCCATGTGCAAAGGGCAGAATTTATTTCTAGACAAAAACCTTTTACTATCACTGTCTTCCACCCAGAGCTCAGAAAAAGCCTGTGCTGCTCCAGCCCCACCAAACCAAGAAATTCAACAAATGCTCCTCATCAGAAGTAGAATTTAAACAATGCAGTTTACTCCTAACATGACTGATCTAATGGTATGAAGAGTTTGGAACACCATGAACTGAACTAATTCTGTACTGAAGGAAAAAAAAAGGCAAAGGCTGCAAACTCACAGAAATTTCAGACTGAACTTCTGATGGCAATCACTGGACAATCACCTGCTCTGTGGCCACATATAAAAAGCTCATAGAAGAGCCTTAATATTAATCTGAATTAATTCACTCTGACGTCCATAAATTAAATATTCTTATTAAATAATGAGTAAGTCCTATGACCAGGAAAACACTCCTTTATGAGTTAACATACCATATGTTGTTTCACACAGTTTAAGCACCCTAATTAGTATCTTACATATAATGAGCAGCAACTGTTTAACTCTTTGTATACAATCATGGTTAAGTGAATGGAACCAACCAGCTTTAATTGGCCTAATGCCTGAAATTACGTGTCCATTTAACTTCAAGATGCACAATGTGCAAGAATCCTCTGCTTGCTTGCCCTTTTTTCCTTTGCCTTTAATCTTCCCTCTTTATGCCGAGCCATTCTAGAAGTAAATAAATAAACTGAATAAAATTAATTTGATACGGAGAAAACTTTAAAAGGCATCCTCGGGGAAATAAGAAGGAAAAATATGAAAGGTAAACATTTAATAAAAAGCACTGAAGTAAGACCTGCATGACCTTCAGACTCTCTCCTGTCATAAACACATCAAAACCTGTAGTGTGACATTGCCAGGGCAGGTAACAAGTTGTGACAACCAGCTGGCAACCATGCATAACATTATGCCTTTCTAAAGCACAGGGCTGTTTATATTCATCTTGTCATTACCCAGTCCAGCTCATTAGCTTCTTCTGTCTGCAGATGAAGAACACACACATACCCAGGGTAAATGGGTGCAAAGGGCAGCCTGGCACTGCCCCTACCAGGACCACCCTCTCTGGACTGTAAGGAGGGTTTAAACCCAGCAGAGAGGAGCACAGAGCAGCTGGGGAGGGGCTGGTACAGCACAGGGCAGGGCTGGATGGGCTGGGATGGCCCTGGTCAGTCCAGCACAGCACAGCTCAGCCCCAAACACACTGAGCATCCCATGGCCACAGCTAGGGAGACACACATTTATCTTTCACTTGATCTCAGGAGAGGTGGAGACTATTTAAAGAATGTTAAACTATCCTATCACAGCTGCTTCTAGTTCATCTTTGTTTTTTTGTTTGGGGGTTTATCCTCCCTAAAAACCAACGTGCACATTTGAAGGCTGGCATATGGCACTGGCTGGAAGAGCAGGTGCCCTTTGGGATCTCCAGTGGGTAAGAGATGACACACAAAATATTAAAACGACCTTCAGAGAGGTTCAGGTTACCTGTAAAACAGTTCACACTTTGAGCTTTTTTTTTTTTTGCATATCTTGGACTTTAGATAAAGCCCTTAAAAATCAAAGCATTCCATAATCTTTACATTCCAAATTCCTTCTAACTGGCAGCATTTGAAAGTATTCTTTTGACTCCCATTTTTATTATTTTCTCTGCTTTCACTTTTTAATGAAATCCTTTAGTGTTTGTGAAAGCCACCAGATGAGTAGCCCCAGAGAACCAAGCCTAATTAAATTGTTTTCAGAGTGTGTGGCTTCCTTTTCCCTTCCCATAAACAGAGGCTGGCAAGCACCCAGGCTGTGCCAGGGGCACCAGAAGAGCCAGCATCCACTTCCACTGAGGCCAAGGGGCTCAGTCCCCATTGCTTCCCATTCTCACTTCTCCCACACCATCAATTTCTTCACCAGGAGGAATTATCCCCTTGGTTTGGGAAGTGCCCTTCAGCTCCAAGCCACAGGCAGAACCCTTCCTGTTCTTGTAACTTCCACAATAAAGAACAAAACACAACAAATCCTTCCTGTCCATGACTGCTTCTTTACAATTCTGGCATTTTTTAAAATATAAGCTGTAACCCAACTGCAAGCCTGTAGCAGAGTATGCTGAGGTGAGTCACCCTGGCACTACTGCAATACTTCAGGATGAAGGGGAAAAAAGAAAAGTCAGAATTTGTGCCTTACACATGATGTGTTATCTCTGTGATGCTGCACTGAAATCTGCACAAAACAAAACAATCCAGTCTAGTATTCCCAGTCCCCACTGGAAGCAGCAGCCTAAAGGAAAAAGCTAGAACAGAAGCACTGCTATAAATTGGTTTTTAGTACTCATAATGGCTTGTCACTCAGAATTCTCAAATGGCAGCAGAAATAATTTCCTGAGTTTGTATATATAAATTAATATCTCCAGCCTGCACAGAAACACCTTGTTTGCTTGCTAGCCTCTGCCTCATCTATTAGCTGCTGAGATTCTGCAGCATTGCCACAATTGTGCACAACACATCCCAAGTCTGCTGTTTTATTTAAATGAGCCTGAGTACCCCAAGTAAAAGGCTCGACACAACGAAGATTTAACTACCAGTGAAATAGGGGATTATTACAGATGCAACCAGAACAAAGAGCCAGTATGTCAGTGTATTTATGTATATATTCACAAATACAACAGACAATGATATTCATGCTAAAATACTGAGATTACTATCTTGGGACTGCATTTATTTTAACTGTCTATTTTAATCTCATATATGGCTGACACAGCCAACCTAAAAGGGCTACAGCATCTCGAAAGAGGAGCTGATATCTAACATGACACACAACAAACTATTAGTTCAGCAGAGAAGAAAAAATGGGATTTTTTGCTTGCTCAAAGACACAGCTTAAAAATGGCCAACCTCACTCCCATAATTACCTGTATTGATTTCAAGAGATTTCGACTGACAAACCTTTAAAGTGGGGTTGATCCCATCTGACTGTAAACACTTACAGGGTGGATATCTGCATATTAAGCTCCTTTCACAGCAGGGATCTGCATGTTAGGGTAAGGTTAAGAAAGGTTATTAAGCTTCAGTCTCTCTGCTGTTGGTGGAGAGAAGCAGGTGCTTCCATGGAGGAATGAAAAGAAATGGGCTGGGCTGGGCCTCTTCCTTTACAGGGAAAGAACACACACTCTCCATCAGCTAAATCCCTTCCCATTCTCTATAATGGCCACAATAGGGACAGGGAGGCAAAACCAGAGTGCTGCTCAAGGTTTAAGGCAAACAGTTAAACACAGTGCAGAGTCCTTTTTTATTATGAACAAAGGCATCTCTGAGCAGGAAGAAAGACAGGCAGAGCTCACACTAGACCTACGAACATCTTTATTGAAAGTATCCACTTTGGGCATGCTCCTGCTCCTTTACATTCTGCAGAAGAAAGACTTGCTGCTTCAGAAGAATTCCTGTAAAGCACTGATTTAAAATGAGCAATTTTGAAATTATCATGCAAGATAGCTACCCAAGTGAGGCACAGTATTCAAATGTTAGTGAGGCACAAAGTCACCCAAACTGCCAATCAAAATGATATCAGAAGTAATTTGAAACAGTTAAGTTTAAGAATACACTTCCTTTAAAAATTAAGCTCTTGGTTCTTCTTTTTTTTTGTTTCTCTGGAAACAATAAATGATTTTTTTATCATTTCTATGACTTTTTCCGATCTTCTATGGATTCATGCAAAATCAAATCATTTAGGATAGCATTCAGCAGACCTGCACAAGGAATCAGCAAGAGACCCAAGCACATTTAATTGTCACTGGAGTATTATTATTATTAAAAAACTTAGCTCTAAGGCAGGTTTCAGTCTCACAGAAACTTTCAGGAAGAAATGTAAGATACTCCAGAGGAACAGGAGGTTCTGCAACACTGAGGTTTCCTTGTCTTTCCTCTTCCTGGACCACAAGATACAGAAATTGAGAGAATTACTCAGTTTAATTACTAATTATCATAATTTGACACTTGCCTGCAGCAGTGAGTCCTGATGACCCTCACGCACACAAGTGATGAAGGGGGAAATGCAGAATTGTCTTGGGTTGCAATGCAGGATGTAACCAGAGGTATGTAATATGTCACCATTGCTTAAACCAGCTGGGGCAGTGTCCTTTATCTTTTCCACAGCCCATCCTTCCTCCAGGAGATATCTCCTGTTAATGGGCCATGGAGTCCCAGTGCATGGCTGATAAAATTCCATCATCCCATTGGGAGATGCTCCACCCAGGGGGAGGAGCCAAGCCTTTCCTGCCTAGATAAAATCTGAGATCTGGAACACCAGAGCAGCCTTTTCCCACTGGATCCCAGAGGAAAACCAGAGCCTTCCACATCATCACTGGGCCTTTGGAGGAAAACTGCCCCTTCTCCAGGAGCACTGCTGCAGCAGAGCCACATCTGTCACTGCAGGAGGATGCAGCCCCCATGGAATGGCACTGCCCCAACCCCTGACTGACTGACGGGGGCAGCTTGGATTCTGACTCTGGCAGTGGTTTTGTATTACTGCATTTTATTTTAATTTTCCTATTAAGTTGTAGTTTTTTTAATACATACTAGTAAAGAACTGTTATTCCTATTCCCGTATCTTTGTCTGAGAGCCCCTTAATTTCAAAATTATAATAATTTGGAGGGAGGGGGTTTACATTCTCCATTTCAAGAAAGTCTCCTGCCTTTCTTAACAAACACCTGTTTTTCAAACCAAGACAAGAATGCATGTCCTGCCCAGCAGTGCCCTGTGCTCTGCTCCCCAGATACAAACAGTGACCCTGCCACACATATCCAAGGCTCAACAAGTTCAATTCAAAAGTCAAGTCCTGGCTAAGCATTCAAAATAAACCCTGCCCATTGTCAAGTCACAGGAACAGACTCTCGGCCAAGTTTGTGGATTTGGTGTGGGTTTATTTTTTCCCTTAAGTTGTGATCAGCTGAAAAACCTCAGGCAAAATTCTAAAAGTTAACACAGTGAAACTATTGAATCAGAAAATATACTAGGAAGAAAGCAAGCTTCAAGGATATGTTTTTCTCTGTTTTGTTCAAAATACAAATACATTTGTGGGGGGCTTTTGTTTCCCCGTTTTTCCTCTCAGCTGCACAAGTAAATAAAGATATAGAAAAGCTGCACTGAAATTCTCTCTCAAGATGGTTATTTTATAAAAATGTTTTCAATGCTTATCTTGAACTTTTTTGCAAGGGAATAAATGCATTTTTCCCAAGGTGAATAAGCAACATTTGCCCTCTCCATCTCAACTGGCACACAGGGATAAGCTGAACTCATCAATTTGACTGCCATAATAAATTTTAATGTTCTGCACACACATTTTTTTACTCTTAGACGACTGAGCAAAACAGAACAACAACAACAAAAACTTTTACGAAGAAAATACTACACGTTCATAACAATCTGGAATATACAGAATAAACCACCTGGGGTTTTCTGTACTCACAAAAACTCAACAGTAACTGCTCCAGCCACAGTTTTCAAAAATTGATCAAGGAATAGGCTACAGATTGGTCTGGAAAAACAACAGGGTCAGGATGAAATTAATTTCTATCAAAATACACAGTGAAGCAGATTATCCCAGATTATGCCACTCATGCTGCTTGTAACTTTACTGACCAAGCCAGTAGGATTGCAGGATTCATTAGGATTAAAAAAAAGGGTAAACTACTATGCAATTCAGAAAATACATTTTGTCTGGAAAATTTCCAGCTCCAAGACAAGGGAAAAAAAATAATTAGGTAACTTTTAGGAGGCAATTGGGAGGTTAGGCAGCTTATAATTCTCAAGATCAGAAAAATCAAACACGCAAATCTTGGATGCTTCTGTTCTAAAGAGTCATTATGGGAAAATCTATGTATGGAAGAGGAAATGGATGTACAGAATGTGCATTTCTATTAATTAAACCCCTGTCACAGTAAAGCCGCTTTATTAAAACTGCTGAGCACCTATAACTCAGTGAAACTGAGGGCTAGGCAGCCTGCCTTGGAATCCTGTTCCTGACCTGTACAGCAGCACTTGTAGAGCAGACCTGCAGAACAAAGAGCTGGCCCCCCAGACTTTGTACCTCAAGGCATGCAATAAAGTCAGCTGGAGAATCAATAGCTCCAAACATTGCATTAGAAGGAAAGTGTTCACTGGCACTGAGGCCAGCAGCACGAGCTCAATGAAATCAAGATATTAACAGAGTAAATGGCAATCCAGCTCTTCCATAGGCTGGACTGCAGCTCTGAATAAACTCCAGCTTAGGCAGGCAAGGCACAAGGGCCAGGCTTTCAGAGGCAGGGGGAGGAAGGGAAGAGGTTTTGCTTTTAAACACATATTAGAAACTGGAGGTTCCTGGAGAGAGATGTATTAATAATTAAACAGAGCTTCTGGGTTGAAAAACCAATCAATAACATACATTAATATCAGATATTCCTTAAAAAATTGGCAAATGTTTAGAGGTTTTGTATTCACACATAAGAATTTCTATTTATGTCCCTCAAATCTGTCATTACTTTATCAAATTAATGCTAAACTCAAAAATTTTGAAACTATAGATCCTGACAGTGTTGTGTCTAAAGACTGCAATAATTCTGAAAATATTCCTAGTTACCGAGCAGAATTGTCTTTATTGGTCTTCTACAGAAAGATTCAAGCAAATACATTGGTTTGAGGGTTCTGGTTTGCTTTTGTTGTTTGAGGGCTTTTTGTATCTACACATAAAGAATTTCATGAAAGTGAAATTTTAAGAGAAAAACAATTGCCTTCTGTCAGTAAGTTGCTAGGCAGCTCTTACTAAGGCATGAATTAAAATGGGTTTTACTGTGGAAGTATCAGCTCACCACAATGGACAGGAATTCTTGTACAGCACTTCTTCATGTATAGAACTACTACAGTTCTTAATGGCTTTGTTGCCTCTAGAGTACATTTTCAGACTTCATTTAGGGAAGTTCTCCTAACAAGGAATAAAACATTTGCTCAGCACTAAATTACATTACAGAAAACCACAGAAAATATATGTTTTACAAAGCAACCATCAAATGAAATAAGATTTTTTTACAAGTTTCAGTCATTGTCAAGACAATCATAACTCTACAGAAGTCTGCTAGCTGAAATTTTGCCAAGACAATACAAAGTGCAGAGCTGACAGCACCAAAAACTGATGGACTATCAGAGTTTCCCCTGCTAGGCCAAACTGCACATTTATTTTTTATTCCTGAACATGGTAACCCTGCAAATGTGCCTGCTCTGCCACCTTGAAATAGCAGACAATCTCAAAAGAGGTGTTGAAACTACAACAGCACCATAAAAAGCTGTTTCCAAAAAGAAGCACAGCACCTTCCTTGCACATCTTCATTTCTTCTTTATGAATTTAAAAGTATAAGGCAGCATTCCCTGTGCAGTGCAAAGCAAGAAAAGGAATTGCATCCAAACTAGTGACAGAAACAAGCACCACAAGGGCCCCAGTCCCATTGTGTACAAAATTGTCACAAGGTCAGCTGGCATTTTACCAAAGCAGTCAGCATATAAATTGAGCCTAAACAAGATAAGTATGTCCTCTGAAAAAGAAGATTCCCAACAAAAAGAGCAAAAGGATTTCTATTATGGAAGAAAAAAAATGCATTTATTAAAACAGCAACAACATTTATCTTCCTGCTGCAAATATTCTTTTAGCCATTCTGTTTATTGCAGAGGGCCCCAAACAGTGTCAAGTTTCTGTGCTTTGTTTCAGAAAAATATTCATACATGGGCTGATATACCCCAAAAACAATTTGCCATGTAAATATAATGACTGATTGAATTTGACAAGCCTCCTTCTAGAACAGTAAACACTGAAGCTTTTGTTTAGGGATATTAATCAGCTCAGCAAGCTCAACATGTCACCTGTGCCAGAATGGAAGAAAAATCATCCCCACCTGCTGGTAGAACAGGCACCAGTAATACCCAGAGGAGGCAGGGCATTCCCTGAAAGAATTACTCTGGATCCCAGCTATTCCAACAGGCAGGCTCTCACCAGACACTCATCCTTCCTGTAAATGATCGTCCCATTAGCAATAATGATCCTGCTCCAGTGGCTGTGGAGGTGCACATGGAAACCTGGGAGAGCTTTCTGCAAACTGAGAACTGCAAATGCAGACAGATGCTGTAATTCTCTGCAGACTGGCTCAGCAGCCTGTCTGCACCTTAACACACAGTGAAGACAGTGCTCACTACACTGAGAATATCTTATTCTCAGAAATCTGACTTTAGTTTAAGAGTAATTAGAAAACATAGATGCCAGGGAATAATGCACCAGAATTCTTAACTGCAGCTTGACCACCAGCAGATCTTCCTGATGTTCTTACCTCTGCTGCTCAGTGGCAAAGAACTTTACTGAGGATTTGTTTTCAAGCTCAGGCAAATGATCATGTAAAAATGAACTGCCTAACTGAAGTGGTGAAGTCAGGGCCCTGAGGGATGTAAAAACACCATCCTCTGCTGTAAAATGCTGATTTCTCATAGGAGGGTACCACATGTGCTGAGCAAACAGTAAAATTCATCAGATAGTGACAGACAATATCCCCCTCAAACACTGAAAACTTTATCATTGGGATGGTGTATGCTTTGACATTGCTAAGTTTGTAATAAATAAACCCAAAACATGACAAAAGCACAGCCCTTCCCACTGGCTGAGGCTCCCAAGCTCTGCAAGTGTTCACATGCAACCTGGCAATTCTCCATCTAGTTTCCATTTATTTTCACATTCTCTGATCCTTGCAAACGGGACAGTTGGCTCCTGAAATTAAGACTGGAGTGGCAAAGACCCATCTCGATGTTTCACTGCCCCATTATTCCCAGAGATGCTGAATTCCAACAGCCTCTCTATTTCCTGCTGACAGCCTCTGATCCCACCAAGCTGAGCAAATGGACAGGCAGCTCAGATGATCTGTGTCTGGAAATAGCAAAGTACCCTTTCTGTCTCATTTACTAATACTGCTGCTAATTTTGCTGTGTCCCAGTTTCTCTCCATCTGCAATCAAAATTCAGTTTAGCTGCTGGTGAAGGGAACACGCTGCAGTACAGACCAGGATCAGGCAGCCATCTCAGCAGAATGAATTCTGCTCCCATTTCTGCTCAGAAATTCTTCCCAAAAGCCTAGGAAGGACCTAGGACATGATTAAATAAATCAGGTCACTGAGCTCAAGGGCAGATAAAGCCAGTTTTCCTTTAGACTTAGTCTTGGAGTTAATGCAAGAGCTTTTGAAAATTTTGCAGTGTTCAGGAAATTACTGGGAGTAGGTGAGTGTTCTTTCCCATGCACATTGTCTGACAATGAATATTAATACATGCAGCTTTTCAACTGGCACAAGAGTGTACCTACAGTGTCTCCCTCTATTAGCTAGAGGAAACTTAGATGGATATAGTTATTTCCAAGATGTTTAACCTCTGATTACATCAATCTGACTGCTAGATTCCAAAGTTACCAGAAAGGTAGACAGATTGCTTTCTTAATAATTCAGATTCAGAAATAAAAAATAGAAAGCTTATTATGAGATAACCTCATAGTAGGTATCCGTTTCCTCCTTTTAATGCCAACATTACTGGTAATAATTTCAAGCAATTACATAATAAGTAAAATGTATTGTGTGAATTCCTCTGCATTTCTATTAGCTGGTGCTTTACCTCCAGCTCCCAGTGGGAAAATTCTGAGGTATGCCTCAGGCAATTTAATTTTTTTTTCTCAGAAAGGTAACACACACTAAAGGAGATTAAGCAGTAGAGGCTCCAAAGTAACTTAAGGAAAAAAAATTCAAAACACATCTAAGAGACCTACAGAAATGGGACATAAAAGTTTTCCAAAAACATTTTGCTGAAATTCTGCCCCTCTGACAGCTGTGTGTTTTGTCATCATTTCTAATTTGAAGGATTTTACTCACACTAATGATGTGACTGCACTTTTTGTGTCAGGGAAGAGGCAGTGCCTAATACATGTCAGGGCAATCAAGAGCCAATTAAAAATATATAAATAGATATTATTATATGTATTATATTATTTATATAGTTATAATAGATAGATAGATTAGATAGATGGATAGATGTTGATATATAAAGTATATATCAACAAGAAGTTGCCCATACTGAGCAAGTGGAAATAGCTTGCACCCAGACCCTGGAGCCCTTCCTGCAGGGTGCATGGGGCTCCAAGGCTGAGACATTCCAAGAATGGCATTCCTGGGAAGGAGACAGGAAGCATGCTGGCCAACTGGCTGCTTCCACATTTCTGGAAAACAAGTTCTAACAGGAACATAAGGAGACTAACCTTACCTTCTGTGGCTTTTTACTAAAGTGGATCGAGTCACTAGAGAAAAATGAATTTTCATTCCCCCTTACGCTGTTTTGCATTACAAGTACTCACTGAAACTTGGCTGCTTACAGAGTTTAGCAAAGACCTTTTTAGCAGTCACTCAGATTTCAAAAACCTCTTTCAAAGACACAGGCAGCAAAGGAACTCCTGCTCGTTTGTGACAGACATCCCATAGCTTTCCTCATACTTTTATCTGCAAGTTCCCAAAGTCCACCAACTGAAAACTCCTCACTCATTACAACACCGCTGCACAGGGTTTAAAGGGTAATGAGATGAGGGGTAATTAGGGCAATGAGGGGGAGAAACCACTCCTGGAAAACACAAGATATTCATTAAGTTAACTAACAGGGGAAAAAAGGAAAGGGGAGAGTGGTAAAGGGGAAAAGGACCTCGAGCACATTCTGCCACATGGCACTGCTGCAGTGGTCTAAACTATTTAAATTCTCAGTCTAATTCTGATTGCTTGACTGCAATCTCCTTTGTTCTTCCAGTCAATCCATTTTAATTCACATTTTGCATTTGGAGCTGCAAAGGCAAGCTCCAAAAACAAGAACATTGCTAGACATGAGCTGGTTTGAAAACACATCCTGCTCAGTGCTGGGGAAAGGAACGTGGCCAAAACACCGTGCTCAGGTCTCATGTACCAATAACAACACTTACCTGCAGGAAAATTCTGTTTGAGGGCACAAGCCTTCCCCTTAAAATACTGGCACTCAAAGATGGGAAATGTAAATGTGTAAATTCCTTCAGCTGGGGCCTTCTACTCCCAGTGTTATCCCTGCTGTCTGAGGTGACTTCATAAAACTGCATTTTTATTTTCTTTATCTAAAGGACAGAGCTATCCATTCCAATGAAATAAACAGGACTTTTTGAGTTTATTTTAATAGCAGTGAAAAGGGTGTCTTGTTTTGAACTGTCCCTTCTAGGTAAGTTGCTTGAATAAATCCTTCTTGTTGGATGATAATTGAATGAGCATGGGGAATTTTGACAGTTCCAGGTGTCAAGAAGCTGGGAGAAAATAACATCTGTTCTCATCAAGCAGCACAAAGGCAAATTCACAGTCACTCTTAATAAATGTGTAACGTAAACACTGAACAGAGAGAGAAAGAGAATCATTAAAAATACTTTTTAAAGTAAAATTACCCTGTGAGTCTAACAGAGATGAGATTCTAGACAAGCACTGAGTGCAGCCACACTGACAGAACTCAATCCAATATCATTATCTGTTACATTCCTTCTGTGTAAAGCATGCAGCTAAAAAATAATATCTATCAGTATCTTAAGGGTTTTAAGGTAAGGAAAAAATCTTATGGCAGAGCAGTCACTCCAGGACTTCCTTGTTCTCACTTTCAAATAAAAACCTTGTTTGTTTTGTTGGTTTTTGTAACAGAAAGGGTGTAAATGCACAGTGCCTTCAGGGATTACTTTCCTACTTAAAAGTTGGTCTTAACTGGACAGTGGGAAATGATAATCCAACTGCTGGAGAAGCAAACATCCAGAATTATCTTCCACTGAACCTGTGCTGACACACAGAGCACTGAATAACTTTCTGTTTCTTCCTTCCCTAAGACAGAAAAACAAATTTTTAAAGGAAGGTACATGGCATTCTTACCTGGCAACCTTCTGCCAGACTATAACAGAAGCTTTTGTTTTCCTTTTCATCTCAGAACACGAATAGAAGCAGTCTTTGAAATATATTTAGACGAAACTTTTTTTTTTTTGAATGCTAATTTTCAGGAATGTTGCCAATCCACTTTTAGCAGATGGTTTGCTATTTAATGTCTCTAGGCGGGCAGAGAAGCTTTAATCAATAGAATCAAAAGAGATGTTGAGAAATTACACACAATTTTACAAAATCAAAGGCATTTCTTGCATATTGTCAAGCAGACAGAAATATATTGACATGTTGTTACTGCCAGGAGCTGAGGAATGTTTCCCACATTACAACACTGAGTTTCCTTCTACGTGTTTTCAAGTCTCCAGGTTTCCTCACAACAAGGAATTTTACCCTGTCATAAATTCAGAAATTCTCCAAGAGCAGCTTAATTAAGAAAAAAAGAACCCAGGGCTGAGCAATTAAAAACCTGCCCTCAAGAGCTGGCAGTGCCCACATCTAAAGCTCTACCTCTGCTTACTTTTTCCAACAAGAAACCAGTGGTGTGGCTCCCCACTCACTCTGGGGTTCCACCTGCACCTGCTGAACCATTAAGGATCCTTAGCTTAACCATATTTTCAGAGAGATCATATAGAAAATATTTTAGATATATTAAATATTTCTGTATTCATTTGCATGCAGAATTTTGTCCCAGTATGTAAATAAGAGTAATAGAATCAGCACTGTGAAGGTCTTTTAACAAATATGATGTCTTTATGTAAGAAAGACACAAGCTGGGCTGAAAACTCACATGTGTTGATAGAATTGCACTTACAGGAAGTAAAAAAATGAACCAATGAGATTTATATGTTTCTATACCAAAAGCATTCCTGCTACAACAGCAGCAAGTGGGAATGATGTATCCAAACAAAAGTCTTCTGTTGTCATTTTGTTACAGCTTTTTCTGGTCTTCCTGCTTTTAGTTCCTGAATTCACCAGTCTTCTTGGCAATTGTGTACGAGTTTGCACATCCCTTTGGAGCTTGTGCTTGGGTTTTTCTGTTGCTGGCTTGCTTGGTTTATGTCTAACAGATTTAAATTAATTTTAAACTTGTACAGCTTTACAACCATTAGCTAAGCAGAAGCTTGAAATACTTCATTCTGCTACACCTAAGTTTAATGATGTCATAAATCCTTTATGGCTGACATCATGTTGTGAAGCCACAGAGTTCTAACCCTGAAAAGGCAGGATCAAAACAACCACACACAATTATAACACTGAAGAACAACAGCATCACAATTTTGGTTCCAGGCCCAGTGTTTTGGTTATGATAGTCTGGCTGTATGCAAAAAAATATTTCTTACTTCATTAAAGGTGCTACACATGTTTCATAAGATCCATATAAACTAAATCAAATCAATTTAAGTCTTCAATCTTTGAATGCTAGATTTGGGGTTAATTAACAAGCACCTATTTGTAGCAATCTACCAGATGTGAAATTGGTTTTGAGAGCGGCAGGAAAACAAAAAGCTCTCAGAAGAAAATCAAAAATGGTGCATTGCCTCTTTCCCCTCCATGGAAGCTCACCAGCACCAGTTTCAATAAAATCAGTGCAGAATCCAGAGTTTCCAGTCCATAACTACAATTTCGTATCAACTAAACAAGGATAAAGCATTCAGGTATTCTTGTGCAGCCTGTGCTTTTCTCCTCCTTGACCCTCCTTGTCCTCCAAACTGTTAAATGTGAAGTGAACACATCTTCTAATCAGAAATTCCACAGAAATTACAGCATGCTACTCCCACACCCTTCACTTGAGCAACTTAAAACATTCCTGTTAGCACAAGTAGAAGAGGGAAAGGCTGGCATAATATGATCATTCCATATACAGCTGGCAAAATTATAAATACCTCAGAGAAAGACAAATACACAGAACAAAGTTATTTTAAAAATGATTCTGTGCTCAGTTCTGCAAGCCTTTTTATTCTGTGCACAGAGAAATCCCAGAAGACGTTTTCTCCAACCATAATTTCATTGCAATGATAATCCTGTAATGGATGAGTACAGACTCACTGGGTCTGCAGTGCTTGAAAAGTTTATCTGACAAGTTTCACTTTTACCTCCAGCATGCCAAATCTTCTTGCAAAGCCTCTGGCAAGTCATGACTTGATGCAAAAAGGAAAGCTTCAAAGCAATTTGAATCCACCATGAAAGCAGGGACAGGTAATTCTCTGCATTAGTTGGATGATTCATGAAAGAGATCTTTAGCTAGATTCAGATTACATATGAGCAAGTAACACAGCCTGAAAATCTGTATTATCTCCCTAAAATGAATGATGATTTATCTATGATGAAAAAAACCCCAGAAATACTATCTTTTTCTTACACTCTTTGGAAAGCTGCTTATAAAAATCCTATTTTCTCAGAGATCACCTGTGACAGCTCTAATAAAAGGAAAATTCAAACATTCACATTTAAAATATGGGGCTTGATTTAGGAGATAGGAAATGTCAAAGCCAAAACTACAACAGGATTTCCACAGCCCTACTGACATTGCTAACACAAGGTCCCTGAGCTCTGGAATTTCCAGCAGCCAAGCAGAGATTTAAGCACTTGTGTGATATTTAAATGTGGTAATTAAAACGTGCATGTTGGGAGAGCTATCTAACCTCATATTCAGGGCTCATGTCAGCCTCAAGTCTGTGTCATAGACAACAGATGTGGCTACTGAGCACACCCCCACACCTGGCTGCTGCAGCACTGTCTTAGGTTGCAATACAGGATGTGACCCAAAGTCTGTATCCTATCACCAGCTGTTAAACCAGCTGGGCAGAGTTCTTTATCTTCCCCACAGCCCATCCTTCCTCCAGGAGATATTTCCTGTTAATGGTCCATGGAGTCCCAGGCCATGGCTGATAACATTCCATCATCCCATGGGGTCCCAGGGCATGGCTGATAAAATTCCATCATCCCATGGGGTCCCAGTGCATGGCTGATAAAATTCCATCATCCCATTGGGAGATGCTCCACCCAGGG
This sequence comes from Toxostoma redivivum, assembly GCA_013397375.1. Taxonomy (NCBI): domain Eukaryota; kingdom Metazoa; phylum Chordata; class Aves; order Passeriformes; family Mimidae; genus Toxostoma; species Toxostoma redivivum. The sequence goes on from VXBI01013605.1 coordinate 804,409, forward strand.
GGAGGAGCCAAGCCTTTCCTGCCTAGATAAAAACTGAGATCTGGAACATCAGAGCAGCCTTTTTCCACTGGATCCCAGAGGAAAACCAGAGCCTTCCACATCATCCCTGGGCCTTTGGAGGAAAACTGCCCCTTCTCCAGGAGCACTGCTGCAGCAGAGCCACATCTGTCACTGCAGGAGGATGCAGCCCCCATGGAATGGCACTGCCCCAACCCCTGACTGACTGACGGGGGCAGCTTGGATTCTCACTCTGGCAGTGTTTTGGGTTTGTTCTCTGTAATTCTGTATTTCTATTTTAATTTTCCTAGTAAAGAACTGTTATTCCTATTCCCGTATCTTTGTCTGAGAGCCCCTTAATTTCAAAATTATAATAATTTGGAGGGAGAGGGTTTACATTTTCCATTTTAAAGAGAGGCTCCTGCCTTTCTTGGCAGACACCTGTCTTTCAAACCTAGACAGGCATGCCCCAACATCTGGCTGCTGCAGGGCTCACACTCCCCGGGCTCCTCCCGAGGGGAGCAGGGACTGTGTCTGATTCTGATGTGTCTGATGGTGTCTGATTCCTGTGAGCAGCTCCAGCACCCAAACCTGAAGCCGTGGGGCCGTGGCAGTTCTCTGTGTCCCCCTCCTGTGCCCTGCTCCTGCAGCCCTTATCCACAGGGATGAGGGCTCTGTGTCAGGGCTCCCACTGCACATCCCTGTGGCACTGATCCCAGGGCAGCTGGGGTTCCTGCAGCTGCCACAGTGCTGTTGTTACAGAAATAATGCATTTTTTAAACCTCATGTGTTTAAAACACAATTGAAGCAGTGAATATAGCAAGGACCCCTCACAGACTTAAGAAGACACGGTGGTGTTTTAAAGTAGAGCAAGGTAGCAGCTTGGACTTTCCACCTTCATATTCCAGAAGAGAAACTAGAATATTCTCATTTGGAAATTTTCAAAGCCAAGCAAAGGAGACGCTGGAGAACTGTCATAATTAATGACCATCAGGGCTTCAGCTCCTAAACATCTCTGCCTTTCCCTCAGAAAACTAAGGATGTCATGTTAAAAACAGCACCTTAATTACAAAGCACCAGTTGAGCAGAGACAAACTGTGGAGAATACACAAACAAAATGTTATTTCACTGAGAACACATCTGCACTGCACAACCCTAGAGCAGATTTAGATATAGATAACAGCACCATGAAGTCAAAGCATTAAGTTTCATGTACCTGAGAATGTCAGTGTCTATGCAGACTATCTGTCCTCACTAACACAACAGCTTTTACATTGCTGTTTATCAGGTTGCTAAAAGGAAGGAGCCCAGAAGTTTCTAAAGAGGCTACAGAGCTAGCACTGCAAGGCCAAGAGCAGCACACAAAGATACCTCCAGGGATAATTAAAAGGAAAATAATACAGCAGGTGAATAAAAAGGGATTTGCTTCAGAGGAATGAAGTTAGTTTTCCCAATATGAAGTTAGTTGTCACTTTTGCATTAGACAGAAATTAAACTTCATTAATTTTATTAACTGCGGACCAGTACATCACCTCACTGCTCTGAACTCAGGGACAATCCCAAGACACCAAAGAGCCCAGTCTCCAATCTCCAGGCCAAGCATGGCTGACAACATAATCATATGTTGATAATAATAATAATAATAATAATAATAGCTGCATGTAATAGAGACAGTCATTAACCAACTACAGAGGATTCATTGTGTCCCTTTCCACATTCCATATATTAATAGTTGATAATCAAGTTGCTGGGCTGTTCCAAAGACAAACAAGGATCCTCCATCACCCTCAGGAGGCAGCTAAGCCACCTCCACAACTGCCACTGCTGTCTCAAGATTGGAGCCCAATATTTGCTTTTTGCAATCACCACAGACTTTCTTTACACATCGTGTCTCTAACATTCAGATGGATAATATCAGCTTATCCCAGCACTGCACAGCTTATGCACACTTTCACAGGGTAACACTGATGACAAGACCTTTCTGCTGAACACAGAATTAAAGTAAAATAAACTGCTTCTGTGTCTTGTCACAGGCAAGGGAGCAATGTTAGGTGGAGAGAGGCAGAAGCTGCCCCAGGTGATGCCATGAGAGAGTGTGAGCCCAGGACCAAGTTGATCTCACACCTCACACACAACTCCCAGCAGCTGGGTAGGTCTTGCTTTGTGTTTCTTTTCAGATGTGTTTATTCTGTTCTTGTCATACAGACAAAAACCACTCATTAGTGCTGAAGTGGGCATAAGGAGCTGGCAGGACAGAGCCTGTGCCAGCCTGAGCACCACAGCCCCAGGGGACACCAGAGTGGCACAAAGGGAGCAGTGAGAACCTGCAGAACCTGGGGCAGAGCAGCTCCCTGCATCCCTGCTCAGTCCATACATCCTCTGCTCAAACACTGCACTGAAACCCCCCCTCCTTCCACTGAGCATTATGCACTGATAACAAATGTCAACAAAAATGAACTTCTGCAGAGAAAAAGGCAAACTTCTCTAGCCTAGCAATGAGGGAACTTGGGGAGGGCATGGAAGTCACAGCTCTGCTCCTGATTCATTTTTCTAACCTTCTCTTGAAGACTTTCATGCAAACCAAAGAAATTGTCATGACTGAAGGAAACGGAATCCAGGTCAATTCTCCTCCCAGCTACAAAGCTATCATTCACTCTCACTCTGCAGCCAAATAAAACTTTGCTTGTTTCTGTCAAAAGAAACAATCTCGAATAAATCTGCCATGCCATTTCCACTGTATAAACCTGAGGAAACAGAGCAATCTAGATGACAACCAGGAAAACAGAAAACAAAAACAAAAAAAAAAAAAAAAGAGAAACCTCATTCTGAAGAAAACAACTTTAATCATGAAAGGAATCATTCAATATCCAGCAACAAAATCCAGTTTCCTTAACAAGGCCAAACTACCAGTCCTCAGTTTTGCCCACTGCATCCTAACCCCAGTGACAGAAATCCTCAGTGGAAGAACCAGCAGGAATATAAGTAGAAGGGAGCTAAAGATATTAAAAGCACAAAAAAAGTTAATTTTAATAAAAGTAATAATGTACTATCAAGGTGTAGTCAACATAATCAACAACATTAAGTCTTCAGAAGATTGTCCTTGAAATACCTACACCTCCAGTGTTGCTTGAAAACTTACAGCAAATTAAGTCTTCCAGTTGAAATAACTATATTAAGGTTTCTTTAGTGTGCTCATCCCTAAGCATGGAAGAACATGAAAGTTAAATTCCAATTAATCTGCACTGACATGCAGTCATCTAGAATGACTTGAGAAGTCACAGCCTAAAGAGGAAAAATAATGGGATTAATCCTGCCTGTCTTACATATGCAAGTAGCTGCTTCCATTGCAATTATCTGCATTGGGACAGCAGATCTCTGTGCTTGCAGAGAGCCAGGGAATTCAGAGGAATACACAGGGAATTCAGAGCCCTCTGCAGTGGAGCAAGGGCTGAGTGCTCCCAGGGCTGCTGTCTGGTGCTCCCGTGTTTCCCAGCAGAATAAATTCGCTGCAGCTAGTGATAAACAGGCCTAATTGCTTTTGAGCTTGAGGGAAATAAGCTAGGGGGATTTAGGCATTAATTCTTCCCAAAAGGAAAGTAGCTCAGGAGTCAGAGACAGGGTGGAGTGGCCATTTGGATCCTGATGAGCTGACTCTATGGAACCCAGGGTTAGTTAGCCAGGCTGCAAAAGACAGAAGACATTCTTCTTTGTGTTTGAGATCAAGAAATAAAGGGGAGATAAGAAACATGACATTTACTTACTCAAATCTTTCCCAGGTTAAATTTAAGAACGTGGGCTGACCTAGTTCCCAAGCTCAAAATACAGAGTTTCTGAGAGCAAATCATTTCACCCTAACACCTGACACAGGGACTGAGTGAATCACACACTGGGGACCTCTCCCTGCCCCAGCTGACCACAGAGGGTGATCAGATATCCAACTGTGGCACAGCTAATATTAGCTCAAGTAAATCCACACAGCAAATCATCCTAAGCAGCAGAATGGAAGATGATGTAAACAACTCTTCTCTCACAAATTTTCCCAAGTGCACACAGTGCCTGATCTTTCACTGATAAGAACAGCTTGCAAGGATGGAGGACCAGAGCCCTAGCAGGACACAGATGTCTTAGTAACCATCCAAAAACCCTAGCTAAAAATTCAGCTAGTCCAGAAATGAACAGTGTGTTACCACTTCAATTTAGATTTAGCCTATGTATTAACAGTTTAGTAATTCTGTTCAGGTCCAAGGGGCTGGGAGGAAGAATGGGGCAGGGGCAATGAAGCAAGTTCATACCATAGACTTCACAGTCTATAATTTTTAAGATAATTCCCCAACAAAAACATCATCTGATTAAAACCAGGAAAGCTGAAAAACACTAAAATGACACTGTGTAATAAGACAGGATGATGTGCAGAGGTGTTTTGAGTGATATGGGTTTAATTATAGCTTAGCTTTTCAAGGAAAATTAAACTATGAACTATGATGGCCTAAAGTGAGGCTGCAGAAAGCAGCACATTTCTCCCTTTTGGCTGATGTTTGTCACTTTGTCACTGATACAAAGCCAGTATCAGATTAAGAGCGCTCTGCCCACTCCCCTGATCTTCCAGCTGCACATATGACTCAGGGCAAGTTTTTGGTGTCAGAGCCAATGCATGGTGCATTATTAAGATGAAAGGTATGTTGTGATCTGTCTGAAGCACTCTCATATTGATTTTAATAATGTGAGAATGTCTGGGGTTTCTTGAGCCCATTTGGTGAACTCAACAGAACACAGATTTTTTTTTATCCCATTTAACACTTGTTAACCTCAGCCCTCCAAAGCACACTCTGTGGGAATAAAGCTCAGTGCTACTCCACAGTCCATGTGCCACACACCTCTGTCAGGCAGGAAAGGGGCTGCATTTGGCACCCATCTGGTCCTTTACTCAGTTTATTTCATGCACATAAACACACAGACACAATCTCGAAAAAGACACCATCCTGTTTGCAAACCCCAAAGGAGGTGGGAACTACAAGTTCTTCTCAGGGGCTGTCTGTAGCATGGAGCACATCCCTGCTGCTGAGGATTTGGGCAGGGGCAGGAGAATCTCCCTGGCACTGGCTGGAGAGCATCCTGATGTAAACAACACTACTGCCACAGAAAATCCTGCAGGTCCCACCACTGCTGAAAGGTGAAGTCACTTGGCCAAAACCATCCTGTGAGCTGTGTCTGGCCACAAGCCAGGAATCAGGATTCCCAGGTTTTGGTCAGCTCAAGTTTCAGCATCGATCTTTAGCTGCACAAGATTCTACTTTCTGTGATTTCCCTGTCCATACCATTCTTCCCAAACACAAGGCATTTCCAAACACCAGCTTCCATTCCCTCTGAACCTCTCTTATCTGGAAATCTCTTTCCAGTCTGATACTTTTCTTGCTGTGAAAATGCCTTTTTAAAAAGACATCCTTTAAAAAGGGATTTATAAGAAGGCACATCTTATTTCTTCTCATTTCCAGGACACTTGCTAAAATATTACAAAATGGTAATGCTGAAGGAATCCCCAGATGGTATCTTATCAAACAATCAGAAAGCAAATTAAAATGAAATATTAGCACAACCCCGTGTGTAAAATGCAGCCGCTAAAGCTCTCTGGCATTTGCAGGATATTCTATGGAATGTAATTCTATTACCCGGGCTAATTTCATGCCTGTTCAGCATTGCAGAACATCTGAGCTATTGAGACCTCTCTCCAACACAAAAAAAGAAGTGGTCTAAGGAAAAGTTTAACAGCAAACTGCAGAGAACCCTTATAACCATGTCTAGAACCATTACAGCAGCTGGTTTATTCAATTTCTGGCAACAACTCTCAAACATATAATTTCTTAAAGCTGACCTTCAAGTTCAAATCAAACCCAGTCAAGCTTGGGATATTTCTTTCAATAACTTCAGTGAGTTTTCACCCTGACCCAGAATTCACAGCATCTCACAGTTCTAAGAAAAATCTTATTAGAGTATCAGCCTATTCTGCAGTATCTGCCACAGGAATTCCTGTGAGAACCCCAGTTATAATTATCTGGCAAATAAAGGTACAGAAAATCCACTTTGAGCTAAGGTTCTGTGATTTTTATTTTATTCATTTATTTATCTTGAAGACTAAGTCATTTCAATAAGCTTGTAAGGCTTTTTTTTTAAACCCACTAATATTTTAGCACTTATCACCAAACTGTTCACTTAATTTTGAAAGACCCTCTTCAACTTTAAAAGAAGCATTATTTGAGGGGAAAGCCATCTGGTTTGGCTTGTAGATGGATGGTCACCAAAAAAGAAATGCTTATAACCCATGCTATACCTTCCCCTGATTTAAGTGCACCTTTTCTCTACTGCTCTAAGAACCAGTCACCTACATGGTTAATTTCCTTGTGAACAGTTGTTTCTTTCCTTGAAAACAAGCAAGGCTCTTGGAGTTTCACACCAACAAATCTGCAGGAGTTGTGCTCCAGCCTCCTAAGGGAAGTCGATTAACTTTCACAGTCACAGAGTCACCAGGGTGGAAGAGATCATCCAGTCCCACTCCTCACCGAGTGCCACATCCAGGCTTTTCTAAACACATCCAGGGATGGTGGCTCCATCACCTCCCTGGGCACACAATTCCAGTATTGTGATCCAGTATTCCAACTTTTCAGAACTCCAGCATTCTGACTTTGTGTATCTCACCCTTAGCCAGAGCCCTTTGGAAGATCCCTGCTTTCATATGTGCTTCCACAGTGCACTCCACTGGCACACAGACAAGAATACATTTCGTTTTAAAAATCCATTTCAGGAATCAAGGAAAACTTAAGGACAGCGTGATAGAACTTAAAACTGGAAGAAGCTGCTATAGCCAATTCTCCAGGGAAGAAAGGGGGGGAAATAAACATAAAAAGCAGCATTTTCCTCCTCTGAATAAGATGACAAGACTATCTGAGTGCATATACAAAATGAATGATGATATGCCATATTTAGCACAAGATGTTAGCCAAAGTCAAAGCAAAATATCTGGGCTTTAATAGCACTACAAAGTGGTGTGTACTGACCAGCAGAGAAGCCCAACTCATACAGGATCACCCACCCTGCTCACTCCATTTGCTTCATATTCCCAGAAGACCAGTTGGTCAAAGCTGCCTGGAAGTGAGCAAGATTTTCTGCACTCCTGACAGGTATCCTTCAGCACATGGTCTACTCTTCTTTTTCAGATTTAGAAGAGACTAGAACTGGGGTTTGAGCATTCTGTGGAGGTTATGCAGAAGTAGAGAAAGATGGTTCCTGTAGATTTTGTACAGGTTCTCACCTATCCCCAAGCCTCCTTACCATCCAAATCATTGGCAGGCTGAGATGGTATGATGCCAGGCAGATGATGAAAATATAAAGGAAGACACTAAAGATCCCCCAGTAAAGCAAAAGTCATGTAAAATCCCAAACTCACAGGAAATAATCACATTCTCTCCCAGTGTCTCCCCACTTCAACCCTTCTCCCAGGGCACCCATTAAAAGGCCATCAAATTAAAAGGCATTACACAAAGAGAGATCGCCCCAGTTATAATCCCAAGAGGCTCCAGGCACTAAGGGAAAAAAAATCTTCATCATCCCAAGGAGCACAGAGACTCAGCACGGATTAGCAGAGTCAGGCTTAAAGGGGGGAGGAGAGCAAGAATTCCACTAGCAGCAGCAAACCATTTTGAAAAGCAACAAATAGAAATTATAAATAAATAAATAAATAAAAATACGAGAACAGCAAGATGGGAAGCGGGTCTGCTTGGGGACCCCTGTTTGGGAAGGCGCAGGCGGGCAGGGAGCTGAGCTGAGCTCCAGCCCCGGGGCGAGCCCCGCGGGTGCGGGCGGCTCCGGGAGGGTCCCGGAGGGCTCTGGAAGGGTCCGGGAGTGCTCCAGCCGGGCTCCGGGAGGCTCCGGGAGGGCTCCGGTAAAGCACCGGGAGCGTCCAGGAGGGCTCCAGCCGGGCTCCAGGAGGGCTCTCCGGGCTCTCCCGGCTGTCGCCGGCTCCGCCGATCGCGACAGACGCGACACACGCACACGCAGCCGACACACAGCGGGAGGGGATGGAGAGGAGGGCGAGCGAGCCGGGGTGAGGTGGTACCTTGGATGTGCTGCTTGATGACATTTTCCAAATGGTCCAGCCTTTCTATAATCCTTAAAGTGTCCCCTTTGTCTTCCTCTAACTTTTTTTCTGAGATCGGCTCCTGCACTTTCACATAAACACTGGCAATGTAGTTGGTGACCCAGCCCACGTACAGCAGGCAGACGATGTTAGTCATTCCACTCAAAATCACGCAAGTGGACACTAAAGTTTTGGTTTTCCTGGTGCACACCATCCTGAGATCCCTCCATATAGCTCCAAAAATCCTGTGATCCAGAAAACAAAAATAAGCCGCGATGAAAAGAAATCCTTTCCCCCCCCTTTCCCCGAAACGGAGACCGCTCCGAAGTCAGTCCATCTCCACGCAGAAAGTTCTCCGCTCCACAGAATAAAAAAATACTTGTCGCCTACCTAGCAGGAGAGGCGGGGGCGGGGAGGGCTGGCGATTAGAATGCTGGCTGCGAGTGCAGGGGAAGAGCCCAAAGTTTGCGATGCCGGCAGCAGCCAGCGAGGCGTGCCCGCAGCGCCAGGCACCGCCCCGGGCATCACCGCCAGCCCCGCGCCCGGCCCCGCACACTGCCGCCGCCTGCGAGCGGGGCTGCGAGCCCTGAGAGCCCCGGGAACCCTGCGAACGGGGCTGGGAGCGCCGGAGCCCGCCGGGAGCGGGGCTGACCCGACTGACAGCGCCCGGCTCCAATGGCAGCGGTCTGCGGGGCCAGGGCCGGGGCCGGGGCCGGGGCCGGGGGCGGGGAAGCGCCGGGACACTCGGGCTGCGGGCTCGGCACGGCTGGCGACTGCCTGCCTCTCTGCCTGCTTGCTTGCTTGCT